>JANHFO010006821.1:26800-36812 GCA_032468095.1 Pareas carinatus | reverse complement strand
AATTTTAAATATATAAAAATTATACACAATTCTCTTTCTCTTACAGAGAGAGAGAGAGAGAGAGAGAGAGAGAGAGAGAGAGAGAGAGAGAGAGAGAGAGAGAGAGAGATCCTAAAGGATAGGTAGATATAGTGTAGCTGAAAGAAAAGAAGAAAAATTTCATTCCTGGGGGAAAAGGACAACAAGAATATCTGGGAAGGCATGAATAAATTGATTTTGCTGATATAAGGAGTTATCCTAAAAGTGGGCCTATGGTGAAGGGGAGGATTGTCAGTGAAACAAAGGACATTTGTAGTATACTTGAGCCCAATAACTTTCCCTTTCCCTTTTCTTTTCTTTTCTTTTCTTTTTTCTTTTCTTTTCTTTTTTTTCTCTTTTCTTTTCTTTCAGGAATCTTATTCTTATAGGAAGATTAAAGCTAAAGGATAGTTCATTCAAGCAAGCCTTTCCTCAGAAAAAGGGATATGTCAGGACCTAAGAAAAAGAGTCAGGAGGAGAATGGAGAGGGAATCTGTTGGATTCTTCCACTTACCTAGTCTTCCTAGAGCCGGCAGCCAGCATCCCTTCACTCTACGTGGGCTGGCCCTGAAACAGAATGGTCGTATTTGATTGGTAAAAGTGCGTAGCTGCACTAACTTAAATAGCAGCCAGCTGACTTTAGCCGTGCTGGCAGTGTGTGTTAGAATAGTAAAGGTTACTGTTTGTAATGATCTGTGAGCCCTCTCTCATTGATCACCTGTGTTCTATACCTGATGATGAAGATGGGACAGAGAGGATAAGGAACTAGGATGAAGACAGCAAGACTTTTCAGCCCGGTGCTTGAAGGAAGAACTTCAAGCTTCAAGAACTTCAATTACTGCGGAAGAACTGGTATGTTGTTCATCCACCCCCGATACCGTTTAACTCGACAAAAGAGCACTGGGATGCTTATAGATCAGATTCGATTTTTCTATAGACACCCACAGTCTGCCAGACATCTTGGAGAAATGGAAGAAATCATTGTTTCTCAGCCATTGTGGCCATGAGGTGTTTGACACCACAAAAATGCTATCCGAGCCTGACAAACTACAAGCAATAACATGGAAAGTTCTGCTAGAGAAACTCTATGGCCACTACGCTCCAGTCCCCTCCATGTATGTCAAGTGATACGAACTCCGCCACTGGATGCAGAGGGATAGAGAGTCATTCAATCAATACTTCGTGGGATTAAGGAAGACTTCTGCGCATTGCCAGTTCCAGAATTTAGAGGAAGCCCTACAAGACCAGATCATATTTGAGGTGTGAGACATTAAATTACAAAGAAGACTCCTGGTGAATAAAAAACCTAACATTCCAAATAGCAGTAGACAAGGCAGTTGCCATAGAATTCTCCAACATGTGGCAGACTCCCTGCAGCGAATTGCCAGGGTCCCTGCAATAGCTAAAGCTGGGGCAACTGTGCACCAAGCTGGATGAGGAAGCAAGCAATAGTGCAGAAGAGGAGGTATACCAGATAACAAAGCAGAAGGGGGACATCGCTAAAAGAGGTTTCTATCCCAGGGCTATCTGCCATTTTAAAGATGCTGTCTGCCACCAATGTGAATGGAAAGGGGATTTGGCGTGAGTTTGGAGGGCAGTCCTGTCCACCATAACTACAGTTCTGCAAGAAATCCTGAAAACGCAAGCCCTAAAAGCATCCTGGTCCAGAATACATGTTGATTTTGCTGGCCCAGTTTATGTAAAGAGCTTCTTGGTTGTTGTGGATGCATTATCCAAGTGGGTAGAGATCAGGATTATGCAGTTCACAACCACCAAGGCTGCCATTGCTGTGTTCGATAGTCTATTTGCAACGCACAGCCTGCCAGGCCTGTTAATTTCTGATAACAGGGCTCAGTTTACTGCCGCGGGCCTGGAGGAGTTTCTAGAAGAAAGGGGGGATCCACCATGCCCTTATGGCACTCTACCACCCGCCTGCCAATGGGATGGTGGAACGCACAGTCCGTTCTGCCAAGGAGGACTTGGGCACAATGGGCCCAGGCCCATGGCAAGAGAGAATCAACAAATTTTTAGCCTGGCAGCATGTCACCCCCAGTAAAACAACAGAGCACAGTCCAGCAGAACTGCTTATCAGCAAAGAAACTAAGGACAGTGCTTGATCATCTCCACGCTCGAATGAAGGGACCCAGGGGTAGACACAGCCCATAGGTTTAACATCAGTGACCAAATACATGCACACAGTTTCTCCAATACCCCAAAATGGGTACCTGGTATGGTTGTTGAAATCACAGGGCCCCAGTCTTATGTGGTTTGCCTGGCCAATGGCACAAAATGGCGGCACCATATAGACAAGTTAAGAGGGTCCGAGCTATCAAAAACTATCAAAAACATTACAAAATGAAAGACAACAAAGTAACCCATGCAATATTCCTCCCCCCCTTAACAGTTAGGGGACCCAAAGACAAGGATGTCTCACCTGGAGAGTGGCTATCCCTCAGGAACGACGTTAGTTGCACTAACTTAAATAGCAGCCAGCCGGCTTTAGCCATACTGGTAGTTCGTGTTGGAATAATAAAGGTTATTGTTTGTTAACGATCTGTGAGCCCTGTCTCATTTATCGTCTGTGTTCCACAGAATCATTGATATAAAGGTCTGGTTTGCCTTGTGTCATTTCTCCAAGGCACGAACAGAAGAGTGACTAAGTGATTGGTATGCTGAAAGATTTCCAGGTTCATTTACCAAAAAGATTCCGCAGAGGGACTTGCTGGGTTTGGAAAGCAGCTGCTAAATCTTTAAGATGTGTAATGAAAAAGGAAAAGGCTTAGAATATTTTTGCCCTCTCCTGTAATAATGATCTTCTTTGAAACAATCTCTCTTGAATAGTTTTATACTGTTTAGTTCTAAATTCCTACCAAAACTTTCTGAGCCAAGAGCATCATGAAAGAATCTTCAAAGGTATACCAATTTGTTACTGGAGTGGAATCTTCTGCCAGCCAGGCAAAATTTTCTGCTTGCTTCCCTCTTGAGCATAAGGATAGCAGCTTCACTATTAGCTCTTTGCTGCCAACAGCATCTTTGTCTATCTGACAAATCCTGAGTCTAGTTAGGGGGTACTGTTTAGAAAAGGTGGCAAAAAATAAAGAAATGCACTTTTCTTATGTGTAATTATACCTTTACCTAAATCCATATTATTGAAATTCAATTTGGTTTTTTTTCTGCTACTTAGCTTTTGGTCCCTTGACTGATTCACTTTCATTCATTTATTTTTAAACAGCTCAAACCATACTTCTGTGTTGTTTGTCAAGTTATTGTCTGTCTTTATCTTCGACTGAGTATAAGCCTAAATCTTGAAGGGTGAAGATCTGATATTGTGTTTTCAGTTTAGATCACCAAACAGAGAATGCAGACAGGCACTAAGACAACTCAGACAAGTATGTTTTAATTATATTAGGCTGGCAACAGAGATGGGTTTTGAAACCATCAAGTAAATCTACCAACACACCCTGTTTTCTCTTCATTTGATCAGGTGGAGGTAGCCGAATGGCAACTTCTCATGTGCTAGTAGGCACCACTAATACTGTGGCATAGAGAGAAACAGAGAAATGTTCTACTGGGAAAGAGAGACAGAAGAAATGGAATGAAATAGAAATATCCTGCAGAAGAAGAGGACACATAAAATATTTATGGCAAGAGCTATGATGACTTAGTGGTTTTGCTGTTGTCATTCAGTTGCTAAGTCATGTCCGACTCTTTGCTGCCCCATGGACCAGGCCTCTCAGGCCTCACAGAGGTCCCTCACAACCTCCTGCAGTCTGTCCAATCTCATGCCTGTAGCATCAGTGACACCATCCAGCCATCTGATTCTCTGCCATCTCCTTCTCCTTTGACCTCCCATCTTTCCCAGCATCACATCTTTTTCTAATGAGTCTTCCTCATTAGGTGGTCAAAATATCTGAGTCTCAGAATGCAGTATTGCAGGCTAACTCATTGCTCACTGTCAAGGTTGACTCAGCCTTCCATTTTTCCAAGGTCGGTAAAATGAGAACCCAGATTGTTGTGGGCAATATGGTGACTCCGTAAACCACTTAGACAGGCTGCAAAGCATTATGAAGTGCTACACAAGTCTATGTGCTATTGCTATTGCTATTTTTGTTCTCAGTTCAAAGTCTCATTCTGTAGAATCTGGCCATGGTTGCCCAGGAGAGGGACATTAATGCCCACCAATCAAAATTCCAAGCAAGGTGATTTTCAGCAGGACAAGTAATATGATGATAATCCATCCAATTCTCAACCACTGTTGAGTTACAATCAGCAGTTACATTTTTAAGGCAGCTTCCTATAGTTTGACTACCATAAGATGGATCTTCAGGAAGAATGAGTCACTTCCATTATCCTGTTCATTGGTGCACTGCTTTTTTAAATATGAAGGTGGTGGTGATAATGATTTGTCTTGTTTTTCTCTTGTTCACAGAAGTTTGCAAGAAGCATAGTTTCAGGCAGAAACTATTATGAAACCTTTGACACATAATTTAACTTCATCAGCCATCCTTTGAACTCAAATTCATGAACTGAGTGGAGGATTCTTGGTTCACATAGTTCACTCCTTCAGGAAATGAACAGGTGGGAAAAGTAAAGTAGTACTTGTCAAATTAATGTTCTTTTTGGTTGAGATTGGGAAAAGAGGTCCAGTGATCTTTTCAAAAGTTAAAGACAGAAGTAGAAGAGAAAGAAATTCTTTGATTTGCCTTGGACAGGCCATAAAATTCTCCATACTGTGTGAATGCCTAGAGTGGATTGATGCCAAATGTTTATTGTTGCTGTTAACCAAAGTCAACAATGTTTGGAATTATGATAGAGTCCTTGGCTGGAGCTCCTCTACTGTTGTTTAGAATTGCCCTGAAGACAATGCATTTGGCAAGGAGAGTGAGACCCCTTATTTCATTGAGCTTGCCATCTTTTATCTTCATTTCTTATTGATTTTATTGTATTATTTTATAAATCTGAGCTGTTCAGAATTGTTGTGAGTTGGGTGGCATGCAGGTTTAATAAGTTATTATTATTGCTATTATTGTTGTTATTGTTTTACTTCTAAGAATTAGTGTTAAAATATCTTGATATGATATCCAGATCATTTGATGGCATCCAAGAGGTTGAGTCTCTGATCTAGAGTCTCTTTTGGACATGTAACAAGTATATGGATTTTTGCAGCTCAAATAAATTTGGTGGCCTACTGAAATAAAAGTCATGGCTTACTTTAAACCAAGCCCCACCAGGTTTGATTAGAGATATATGCAATATAAACTATTTGCTCCTGTTAGTGGCCCTTCAAATTTATTTTGCTTCTTCATGTAAGTTTATCGTTAAAATCTTGGTTTTGGAAACTATGTGAATTGAATACTCTCAAGAGACGGTTCAAAACTGTTTCCCTTTCTATATACAAACCATTGATTTCAGAGGGCCTGCCTTTCGGGCTGAGGCAAAACTAAACCTTAAATCAAAGGAAACTTAATGGGAAAATATAGAAGACTAACTAAAGGGCTTTTCCTAAATGGATATTGGAACTGCATTTGTGAATAGGTTATTCTCTCTGAATTGGGAATTTGTCATCTTTTATATTGCATCTTCTTCTCCAAAATGATATTAATAAAATTACACATATTAAACCAAAACAGGAAAAGAGTGAGACAAACAGAAGTCTTCTCTTTCATGTTATACATCCTACATAGTGATACCGACAGCTTCTCACCTTACCCTGTTGGCTTTTCACAAACCATCAAGACGTGGATGTTTCAGTAGACACTCCAGGGGCCAGTACGGGACATTATTTTTAGACTTTCCCAAATAAGGATGGAGTTATGGTTGTTCCTTGTTATGTGAACTTTGTTTATTACACTGCTACTTTACTACACATTTGCTTTATATTGTTATCTTCCATTTCAGTCATAGGACTGCTTTTTAGGTGGGTTAGCTGCTCATGATGGAAGTGATCCAGAAGACTCATAAAATATGGAAGAAGTAAATGAAACATAGTAAATTTAAATTGGATTCTTTTGTAAAATCTTATTTTTATATTATCCTAGAAAATCTATTATTACTCAGGAACTGTATAACATTGTTATGTTTCATTTTAATCATACAACTGTGTTGGCTGTCTGCAAGCCACTCAGAGTCAGACATAACTAGAGCACCCTACAAGGCTAGAAAAATAAATATGTTAAGTAAAGAAATAAATAGGCATAGCATATATATCTTTTCTTGAAACCGTGGCATCATCTCTATCTTTTTGCCTTTTAATCTGAAATCCTCCATAGCCCTAAACAATATGCTTCAGGCATAAAACTGCAGTGAACCCAGTCTAACACAGGAGATGTCTATTCCTCAAAACTACTAAAATAATTGTTCAGGAACTTCAGGTGCCTACTATTTTCTCTTGGCTGATTTCTAACTGAGGCATGAAAACAAGCTAAGAAACTGTGACCAAGATTCAGTAATGCAGGGAAATCATCAAAGGAATTTGGGTTCTCCAGGTCAATGAAATAGTTAATCAGAAAAGGAGGCATATTTCAGATGTTACATGCACCACAGCCGCTTTAAGCACACATTATTTTGAGAAGAAATTATGATGCCCTATTTTCCAGATGAGTTGTTAAAAGCACTTGTCCAGAATCAATCACACCTATTTATTTAATTTGACAGTTCACAAAGAGATACAGCATAATGCAGGCATTATCACTGCAGAGAAGATTAAAGTCTTGTGTTGGCATTGATAAGAAATAAAAGCATAATGTCAAGTGCTTTCTATCCTAATAATCATGACTGAATGTAGTCTAAGCAATAACAATCCTTAAAAGAAAAAGACATGTTTAGCCAAGAAAATCCAATAACTAAGTAAAAGATCCATTTTCAACTGGCATTTCTTCTGCCAAGCAAACAGCATTTGATTTTGCAGTTATTTTGCATATTTTTTCTAATATCATTTTCATAGTTTGCTCCAATTTTTCCATTTTGGAAAAGGGCACTAAAATCTGATGGAATTTCTTTGCCTTATGAGTTTGCTGGAGGAAATTCACCTAAAATTTTCAATATGTCCTCACAATGATGTGGATTGTGAAATGGATTAGAAAGTTAGCCAGATATGACACTGAAATGCTGAATAGATGAAAGTTTGGATGGGGTCTTCCTTTTTCTTTTAGTACTGTGCAATTAACAGCTAGACCTTCAACTATATAAATAATAAAGCCCATAAGAATATAGTTGGTTCAGATTTTGTCATACTTGGTTCTGCTGCCAGTTCTGAACTAATCAAAGCCTGGGGCTCAACAGTTACTCAAAGTAGCATTTCTTTCTCCTAATAGTTTTTTGAAAGTTGAAAATATTTTCGTCATTATGTGCTAACTCAAGATAGCAATGGCAATACCACTTAGACTTGTATACTACTTCACAATGTTTTATATCCCTCTCTAAGCAGTTTACAGAATTAGCCTATTGCTGCCAACAATCTGTCTCCTCATTTTACTGCTCTCAGAAGAATGGAAGACTAAGTCAACCTTGAGCGGATCAGGATTGAAGGAATCAAATTCCTGGCAATGTGAGGACAATTAGCCTGCAATACTGCATTCTAACCACTGCACCACCAGGGCTCAGTGGTTAGAATAAGAAATAGATACTTATAAAAGTAAGTTGACTGATGGATGAAGAAATTTATTTTAAAATGGAGATATTGCACAGCTTTTGCAGGACAATTAAATTGCATCTTTTCTCTGAGATGCTTTCTATTTATATTTCTCAGCAAACTTCTGGTATTGAAACCAGATTCTTAAAACTAGCTCTATTTGTCAGTTAGATGAAGGACTATAATACATGATATGTAAACAATCTGTTTCCTTCTCACTTTTATTTTATTTTAAAATAATCTTGGAATTCCAGAAGCTGTTTCTTTTAACATTTAAGATGTGCCAATATGCAAATAGTGAACAGTAATCTAAGTTTTTTTCCCCCAAAAGTTTAAAACTTCTTTTCATCTGCTTCAAATTTTTCATGTTTCATGTAGAATTCATGAAAGGATTTTCCCCTTTGGGCTTTTTCAAAAGCAGAAAAAGATATATTTTCTATATGTATATAGACTCAAGAGAACAGAGTGATCAGCACACTATACAAACTAAGAAAAAGACTACATTGGACTGTCTTAGGATCACATAGATTTCAATATTATTATGTCCCTTTAAAGTTCTGCATCATCCTGCAAATTTAGAAACAAGTAAGTTCTGTTGTACACAGTTAATGATATCTTGATTATGTCTATTTATTGATTTTGCAGCAAGTGTTATAGACTTTCCACAGATTTTGATGGAGAGGACAGTATAGTTTTATGGATGCGTGCACTGGTTGTTTCATATTTATCTTACTGCAATAGTGTCCTTTATGATTCTTTTTCCTAGCCCTGATTCTAGTCCAAAACTGTATCCTTTAAATGGTTGTGGACCTTCCAAACTATTTCCATGTTCCCATGCACAGCAAGATTCTTAATTAATTCCTTACTTGAGCCAGAGTTCAGCTCAAACCTAGACTTACAGCCCTCCAATCATGACTTCCTCAGTATCTTTCTGCTATCATTTCTCACTACAATCCAGAACAGACCCTTCTTTCTGCTCAAGCCATAACCCCTTCAGTTTACTTTTTTTCCCTTGAGCACTAAATATAATCCTTACCCCTCTAAATATAATAATTGTACAACTACAAATTTTCTATCTATAGTAATAAACCTCAAAAACGATTCATTCATCATTCACTCACCACTCATTGATGTCTGACTTATCACTATATCTCAAAAACCATTAAAGCTACACTAATGAAACTTTCTACATACCTTGGCTTCTCATCTAGGAGCAAACTACAACAAAAATCTCTGAAATAAATTATTTTTTCCAACAGTTATTTGACGTTTATTGCAAAAGGGAGGAGCCAATGGCGAAACCATTGCCAAATGCGCATATGCAGACCCGGACTCCCAAAGGCTTTTTGAAGCCTCCCTTGCTCGGCCACCCAAAAAACGCTCAACTCACTCAGGCTGATCCGGGCCACTCACCTTCCCCATGCCTCCAAAGCAGCCAACCGGTTTGCTAAAAAGGCCCTGCACACTCTAAAAAGGCCTAAATAGGGAGGCCCAAAAATGCTACCCTAATAACCCCCCAAAAAAACCCAATTCAAAATGCTACTCACACTACTTACATCTATCTACACACAACAACAAAAAGCCTCTTTATCCTTAAAAATACAGAAACCAAAACTCAGCATCATGCGTTTCACACACTTTTAACATTCACACATCTCTCTAATACTTCCTAAAAGAACATCTCTCACACTCTTACCACAATATCTCTGCATCTCTATAATCAAATAAGATCTCTCTACAACCACAACATTATAGTTACACCTGAAAATTATTTTAAAATCATTACATTTCATTATATTTACACATACATTTTCAATTACACTCAAACAACACTTAACTTCTCTCTCACATGAAAAAACCTCTTTGAAAAGAAAAAGCACAACCACTTTTTACATTTAACACAACAAAATAAATATACTCCCATCTATCTACCAACAACAAAACAAAGCAAGTTCATCCTTAAAAAGTAAAAAACTTACACACACTTTCCACATTCAATAATGTATGTACTACTTTCTCTAAAAAAATGATCTAAAGCAAAGGTCTCCTACCTTGCTCCCTTTAAGGCTTCTGAACTTCAACTCACGGCCGGAACTACAGTCAACAACGTCCACATGTATCTGAAAACTTCTGAAACTGCATAGCATAGCTGGCTGAGGAATTTTGGGAGTTGAAGTCCACAAGCCTTAAAGGGACCAAGGTTGGAGACTTCTGATCTAAAGGCCTACAGAAAACTATGTCACGCTACTCTAAAAACCCCTAACATTTTGCTGAATCCCCAAAAAAAACCCAATTCTAAATACAAACTTAAAAATTATAATTTAACACACAAAATAAATACAATTACTGAAATCTTTCTACACC
>JANHFO010006821.1:0-16757 GCA_032468095.1 Pareas carinatus | reverse complement strand
TGCTAAAACAGGGAAGGCTTCTTGAGGAGAGGGCGCACCACTGCCTCTTTCAATGTGGCAGGCACACACCCCTAAATCAAAGAAGCCTCAACCACTCCTTGTGTCACCTCCCAGGAAGTCAGCACCAACCAGGAGGGACATGGATCCAATAAACATGTGGTGGCCTTCAGTCACCTTAGCAACCTGTCCATGTCCTCAGGAGCCACAGGCTCAAACTACCCCCCGCTCCCAGCGTCAGGACCTGCACTCTCCCCCCCCCGGATCATGCAGATGAGAACCAAAATCCTCAGCATGAATATAAATCAATCACATGAGATAGAGCCAGGCTGAAAAGGAATATATATCTGCATGGAACCTTATATACATCCTCTTCAGCTTCAGTAGAATGACATAGGAGATAAAAATATAGAGTTCAAATATCAGATTATAATTTTGAATGTGAGGTCTTTTAAAATTATAGAGGACAATATAAGGTTCCATGCAGATACAAGAAAAGGGTTCCAAGTTTCATTTAAGCATGTAATTCACTCTCTACAAGCATGTACAGAGAACACAGAAGTTACTGAACACATATTTGACTTGCACAGTACATGCAGTTAAAATTAAAGCAAGTAATCTTGCACAATGCTTCTGTCAAAAGGTGTTACTTGTGCCTTAAGAGGGCCAAAGTCCCCTTGTTTAATTTTCAGGGCATGCCCCCTTCTTCTTGACATATTGTTTATCTCATAGGCTGAAAAGATTTCTGCCTTCTTCCCAACTTTGCCTCACTTTTCTTGTTCCTTTCTAACCAGAGTTCAAACTGCAACTGCTTAAAGTACAAAAGCATTTCCACCTGGAAAGGAAGAGGTTAGACCGTTTTTGTTATGTGTCTAATTCATGCTTCAAAGAAAAATGATGATGATTCAAATATCTGAACTGGCACCTTGCCATCTGTTTTGAGTGGCTGACGGAAGGCTTTCCTGTCCATTCTCTACACAGTCCAAATTGCTATTTGCTTATGGTAAAGGTGGACAAGAGTATGTGCATGAAATTTTGATCCCAATTATCAGAGTCCCCTTTTGTATATACATAACCATTTTATATTTTGGCCACATTCATTGTCAGTTTGAAGAGGGCCAAGTTCATGTTTGTGGTGTGCTTCTATTTATAGCATAATTCTCTAGATCATCTTTGTGTTACCAAAAAAATGAATACCTAATGAATAATGAGAGCCAATAGGTAATCAGAAAAGCTTATTCAGCCTCAATCATTGAATCTCTCTTGCAGAAGGCAACCCCAGCAACAAAATGGTGATAGCACTTACAAATATGTATAGCACATTGCATCCTTTCTACACTGTAGGGGGCTGCATTCACTTGCAAAGTGTTTGAGGATATTATTCAAGGTCTAGGTTATCTTTAAGACTGCCTGCCTCACAGAGAATATGCCTCTTCAGTTGCATTCAAGACGAGAGCTCCTATTGAGGATTCCTCTTGTTAAGATGGTTGACAGAAGAAGATATGGAAGCAGCCCTCCCTATAGGAGTTTCTGTGTCTTGAAACAGCTTGCAACATAACCTGGTTATTTTGGAAAGCCTTTGACAATAGGATAGGAAATATGTTGCCTTAATAAGTTGCAGCAGTTATGGTAAATATTTAATATTTATTGTAAGACTATTTCTATTGTTAATATTCACAATTATTGTGTTATTATAATTATTACTATGCATATCATTAGAGAAAATGTCACCCTACAAACATGTAACCAATTGTATCTGTTTCCAATATTTGCAGAGCTGTTCCAGGATGAAATTCAGAAACAAAACATCTACAAATACTTAGTCTGCTGGGAAAATCTATATTGATTTGTCACTGCTTTGACATTAAACAGCTATGAAATGCAGAATATTTGAGGGTATATTTTAAGGCATTCAGTTGTAAATTATAATAGATTAATTTAAGGAACTTAAGCAATTTTGTTAAACATTATGTAAATTATAGGCTTCAAAAAATACATACTTGATGCTCCCTTGGTAGATTCTGTCAGATACATTATTGGAACACTTCCTCTTTGCTTTATGTAACCTTCTCTTGAGTATATACAATGAAATACTCAAGTGCCTTTTTCTAACTATTTCCTAAAGCAAATAATATATTTACAGTTGCATTGCAGTAAATAAGATCAAGGATTTGAGTACGTAAACCTGTTTCTAGTGCACACTATTTCTGTAATAGACAAAGACAATGTAACAGACTTTTTGTATTTTGGCATAGTTTTTAACCTTCCAACTGTTCTGGTTGGCTAAGCATTAATAATTTCTAAAAATGATGCAGAAGAAAGGATTATTATCAGATTTGCCCTTAAGTACTAAAGGCAAATAAATGATAAAATAAGGTATAGTATATCTTAATGTCTAAAGTTGTCAATTGGCATTTTGAAAAATCTCATGCATCACTAAAACATTTTCCACAACCTTTTCCCACATATTAGCTTTGTAAATTCCACCCAGAACATTTAAGAAATAGCTAAGCTCTTTCAAAAGATTTTATCTTCTATGTAATCTAGATTTAAAAATTTGTGTTCATTTTCAGAGTACAAAAAGAAAGAATAAGGGTAACTGCATTGGCAACCATTTTCTGCTAGGCTAGGAGTACCCTAATGTTTTGGAGGAATAGACATATTAGAAATCTTGAGGAAGTAGCTGTCATGCAGCGAGAGTCCATTCATAAAATGATTAACAAGATGAAGTTAAATAGATCAGCGACCAATTACAAAACCAGAATAATTGCTCTATTTGTTATTTGGACCTATAGCTCTCTCTTTTCTTTTGTGCTCACAATCCTAGTTAAAAGTAAACTCAGCTGGTTTGTTTGCTTGTTCTTGCTCTTTCAGAATACTTCTACCATAATCCATTTTTTGCATACATTCCATATCCAAAATAACTGATCCCTTCCTTGATTTCTCTGCTTTCTCATACCCTTGTTGTTTCCTAGGGCTTTTCATAGCCCTCTTCATCACAATTTCTTCTCTTCCAGGGAATAACTTCCAATCAGTCTTGCTCAATTTTCAGGCCTTCAGCTCAGTCCTCTACTTTAGGGAGAGTTTCATATCTCTCCCCCCATAACTGCTACTCCAAATCTCTATTCTCACCAGGTAGTGATCATACAATTTTCCTCCTTTTTCGCTGATGCCTGTAAGCACTCAAACATACCAGTTCATCTGGTAGGTGTAAAGATTCTTCCTGTCAGAATTTTAAATGATCATCAAGCACACAAGAGCACAAGAACTTCAATTTATTATGAAAAAGCTAAGAAGCCAATCTGAAATAATTCCTGTGAGTGCTATGTATCAAACGAGGGTTCTGTTTATCCTGCAACTCTTTCTTCCAGGTTGCAAATGATTCACTTTTGAGTAAGAAGGGATAGTTTCCATCTGTGACCTGCTTAAATGTGTGTGAAGTGTAATTCCCAGACAGTTCTTAAAAAATAAAAACGCAAATGTGACAGTTGCAAAAACACAGGCTAACCTACTCCAAGGAGGGAGCTAAGTAGGGAAGGAAGGAGAAAGGTAAATAATAGATCTTGAATTTGGTTTCAATATATAGGGGTTGCTGTTGACATTTTTGGTTTATGGCTTCTTAACTTTTTTCAATTAATATTACTTAGTAGAAGTCTTTGAATTTCTTCTAAGCCTACTTAAGTGTTTCAGTCCTGCCTATAGTGTGACACTCATGAATGGACTTTCTTCTCCTCTAATAGAAGGAGAAATCTGCAGCTTCTAACTGGCTTTGGAGATATACAGTATGTAGCCCCAATGGGCTTAGACTACAACTTAATATGCATTTTCTTTTTGAACCTAGTGAGATTTTATTCTAAGGATATATGTAGGCTAATATATGCAATGCCGATGTTGGTATTTGACTAGAGCGGTTGCCTTTTAATCATTCCATATTTTCATATATTGTAGTTTACGTTCATCTTTAAAGAGCAATCTGCTTTAAATCTTATTTCTATAAAAAAGAGACAAAAACCTAGAGGCAGATATTACAAAATCCTATACATTGAGTTTGCCATTGTAGAAAGAGAGAAATAGAATCAATGGCTCATTTGTTTTTTTAAAGTTGTATGAGCAAATCCGAAACCCAAGAATAACTTATCAAACTTATTAAACTTATTAAAACTTTGAAAGAGTGATCCCCAGAATTGTATTTTCACCTAATCCTGAAGGATAAAGTCCCGAATATTTCACCGCAAGTTGCCAAGTTTTCTCTGAAGCCATGTAAAAGCTCAATTGCCCTACAGATGAAAACTCTCAGTATCTTTAGACCCAATGAATGCTCCAAAGTTATTTTCTTCTTCCATTTCAGATTTCTTACTGATCTATACATGTGACTAACCGAGAATTGTAAAGTAGGAAATACATTATTTTTACCAGTTAGGAATACAAAAACAAAATTCTCTCCCCTCCCCCATCCTGTACACTCTTTGCACCCAAGACTGATAATGTGCCTTTGTTCATTAAGTGGAATCCTTATTTACATATGAACAATTTTCCTTTCCTTAGGAAATTCTAATAATTAAAAAGAATACCTCATTAGCCACACTGATTAATTTCTTTGACAATAACTTATATCAAATTAATCAGAATATTAGAAAAATGCTTTAAATTATGCAGTAATTTATATTATCTACTCTGAATGGCCATAAATTTCCAAATGCAAATCTTAAACAATGTGCAGCTTCTGATCTTAAACTATATCTGGATGCATGCTAATTGTCTTCTTAAAAATAGATCCTAGTTAAATAAAATATTATATTACTGCATGCCAAAACATATAAACACAACTATGTAACAACAAAATCTTGGGTAGAACATTTGTCATAGCAATGCATATTCATCATAGCACAGAAAGCTTAAATCTACTAAAATATGTCATTGACCATAACAAAGGACTGACTGTGTGCTGAAATATGCCTCTATGTTGCAGTCAAAGGATTTTTAGGAATGGATGAAATATTGCCTTGGGTTTATCTGGCATACACTTTGTTGTCCTAAACAGATTTTCCTGTTTCAATAAGACAATTCTATCCATAGCTGCTGACTCTTAGAAAATTGGTCATAGTCCAGCATACTAATTTAACCCTACTGATCATTCTTGGTTATCTGTCAATACATTGATATCCTTTATGTGGTTATTTATAATGATTGCTCACTACGAGCTGAATTTTTCAATGCATTATTATATTAACCATCTCAGTGTTGGTGACAATTATACGTTATTTAATGCATCAGGAATATAAAATAATGTATATTATTTGATAACAGTAATTTATAAATGCTATGAAAAAATTAGAAGTGGGGACTTGGCTGCCTGGGAATTCTTGATGAGGGATGTCTAGACATTTAGAAGGCAGCAAATTGGCAAGACCGGTATTTGGTTTAAGTCAAGTGGCTAGATGAAGATTTAGAACAAGCAGTGTTGAAAAGCATATTGTGAGAACAGAAAAAGGATCCTTGAATAATCAGAAGAAATCTAACTCTATTCAGGTAGCGACACTGGAAAAACTAAGACTCAAAATTGAGAGTTTTATACCACCCTTGTTAACCCTTGCCTTTCTAAATACAAAGGGTAGGCACATCAGCCAAAAGGTGATTCACTATTTGAGTTTGGCAGAATTATTTTATCCATTTAGATTATGGTTAAAAAAAATGAAGATGGCAGTGTGATAATAGTGGGATAAAGTTCTGCTAGGCTTTTGTGTGTGTTTGTAATCAATGCACATAAAAAATAGACAGATATTCACACTGTTGTGACTGCCATGTTAATGGTTTTAACCTTTTCATATGGATACTCACAAGTGAATGTGATAATAAAGATAATAAGAATAAGAATGAAACATAGCTAAAAAAAAATTAAAAAACCAATTTTAACTATGTTTCCTTCTTGTTATCTTTTATCTTTAAATCAGTGGTCCCCAACCTTTGTGACTTGGTGGTTCAGTTGTGGGGGGGGGAGAGGGAAGCTGAGCCACACAAGCAGCAACTCAGAGTGTGCACGCAGCTCAACTTGCACGAGTGGTAGGCCAGCATGCATGAGTTGCATGGCCTGGTTCTGAATAGGTCACAGCTCGGTAGTGGGCCATGTCCCGGCAGTTGAAGACCCGTGCTTTAAATTATTTGGGTTACCATTTCTTATTTCTTTTCTGTGTTCTATATAATGCTGCTGTTCTGAAATAGATTAGCGTGGTGGCAATGTATGTGCAAATGAAATGAAGATTCTTTAAAACAGATTTTTCAGACTTTTTCAACTTAATGGAGTTTCATGAGGGTTTATGGTAGGGATGTCAAACCCACTGTCGTTGCAAACCATTGTAACCGCCCTCCCCGCTCCCCCACCATGACCCCCCAGAAATCCCTGCCACTGTCCTGTATTCCCCACAATCAAGGACATCCCCCACGGACTCCCCATGGACCCCCCAGACCCCACTATGGACTGCTGCTGCAACCCCAGGTGATCCACCTTTGTCTGATGATTGCCCCCTCCAACCGAGGACCCCCTTACCCATGCCGTCACCCCCACTTCCATGGAGTACCTTGCTTGCCATCATGTCCAGTCTCTGGGCTGGATACAGACAAATCTGTGGACAGTTTCTGGCCTGTGGGCCATCTGTTTGACATATGTGGTCTATGGGTACTTTTTAAAGTTACCTAAAAACACATTTTTCTTTGATCAGAGGTTCTAGAGGTTTAGCTGCTGTGGGCTGAAAAAGGTATTATTTTGCAAAGTTTCAGTTAGACTCCTTTAATGATTTCACAGCAATATATATTTGAAATATTCTCTCCATAGCTCCTTCAACATAGGCATAGCAGGGATGAAAATAGCAGCCACAACCCTTTCCAAATTATCCAGAAAAGACCTTACAGAATAGCTGTGCATAACCAATACATAAAAATCTCTGACCATGTCTTAAAATAGACATTTTTAAATACTATTTATAAAGCAAATTCCCATTTTTCTTGATTTGTCTTTTGCATTCCCATTTTGTTAATTTCAATTTTGTTGGTTTCCATGCCTTGAAATTCTATGTCTGTGTCAGACAACAGATTTTTTTAAAAAAATATTCTCACTCTCTTCAAAATGTTTAATCACTAAAATCTATATCATATTAGTTATTAATATCTCTCAGTCCATTTTTTGAAAGATTCTTTCAGATGAGTAAGCTATAGACAGCTTAGTCATTTTAACTCTTTTCTGCCTGGTACTTTAGTTCCCTCTAGTGTCCACTTGCAACCTTCATCATGCTTCAGTTGCTAATATGGGTTTAGTTGTGTTTACTCATTTTCCACTTGTATAATATTTAATTTTGTGCTTCTTTTTCAAATCTTAGCATAAAAGTAATCAATATTTCAAATCATTTTGGTTTCCTAGTCCATTTGTTCAATAAAAACAAAATCTTTTGCCAATTGTATATTATTTTCAATTCTTAAATCTGGAATTTAAGATTCTTTAAATCCAAAGAAGGTAAAATGTACCAGGTGTCAAGCTTGCTGTTTTGAAGGTTTGCAATATCCATAAAGTGGTTAAATTGAACGTTTTCAAATGCAATTAGAAAGTGAGTTTAGCTGGCTTGATGCCCTTATTAAAGACTTTGTCATTACCAAGATGTCATCTTCCTCAGCTCTTGGTTTTTCCTATGGGAAACCACTGTTTTATGGTTCCCTCATGAGAACCTGCCATTCCAAGTTGTCCTGGACAATCTATATTCTTTCCCTTCTCCAGAGAAGTTCTGAAGGACTGATCTACTTGCCAATCCTTTGCTTCTCATAGCAGTCACTGTCTCCATTGTTCACAGATATTTTCATTCAGCCATGACTCACCCAGAAATTTTTAAGCACTTGCTTTGTGGGATAGTAGACTTGTTGGCCCATTTCATTGCCATTTGTCTTCTGAGAATGACACGTCAAGTGCTGTGTGGAAAAATATTTTTTTTAAAGTCTGAGAAATTTGATGTGTGGCATTATTTTGCATATATAATACACTTTAATATGAAAAACAATCTTTTATCTGTATAATCTAATAGCAAGCACACCATATCAGCTCTATTCACACAATGAAGAAGAGGCAAGAGAAAATAAGCAAGTAGCATTATGAAAGAATAATGAAATAGAATACTAAAGAATCCAAAGAACTGTGAGCAGAAAACACTAGAGATCAAACTGCAAATCAGATAAAAATAAAGATGTATAGATTTTCAAAAGGTAAAATGTGAGATTGCAATAAAGTTAATTTATCTGTCTCCAAGTGAGCCTGCCTAAATATATTATAGAAAAATGCTGAGGCAAACTGAGCAAGTCTCTCTTAAAAACTTCCCTTACCTGATTGCCGGTGACTTATATGTACATTTCTGTTTAGCTTTCTTGGCAATAATCTGGAAATTGTTTGATAATACCTTCTTCCTGTATATGTTTATTTCTCAGTCTAGCTTAATGCCTGAGGTTTCCTGTGGTTTATCAACCAAGAATCCAACCTTATTTGATTTTTTTTCAAGATCAATCAAGATCAGCAAGATCCTACTCCCTGTTGGGATCTTTGGAAGACCACTCATACTACTGATGGATAATTAGCCTCTTCTTTAAAATCCTTGTTCTTGTACTAACGTTTTGTACTGAAAGATGCTATTTTTAAAAAGCCAACAAAATGAAACAAAAGCAAATAGTGAGGATGCTCTTGAGGTACAAGCTTATCGCAAGACCTATGACATTTTTAAATTTTAGATACTATGTTGCACCCATTAGGAAAATGGTAAGGCAAGTCCATAGATGGCTCATGAAAGTGAAAAGGCCTTTATGACTTATGCCCCAGGAAGCCTGACAGTAGGCAGTCAATCGTCTTTTCAGAATTGCTTACTTGCTGCAACCCCAAGAATGCAGATATAGAAAGCTGTTGAGCATCTGAGAGCAACAAAGGATTATCAGCAAGTTGCACTTATCTTATCTTGTTGTAAGCTATAGGCTAAACCCAAAGCACACAGATAGACTCATTGGCTTGGAATCCTAAATTAATACATGAAACAGTCTATAGCAGAGAACCAGCGATTCAAGTTTTTTCTTTCCAATGCAATCAAACACTCCAAAAGGGGAAATGCCTAAATCATGTTTACAGTACACTGTTGCTTGCAGCTGATGAGAAGAAATTGAACCTTGCATTAACTTGCTGGGAAAATTAGCACATAAATTAGACCTCAAATCAAATCTTCTTGTGATAGACTGATTAATAGTTTTCTGTATCAGAATGTTTATGTATTGCACGAATCAAATAATATACCTGAATTTAAGGGTTGTAAAAGTGTTGATTAAAATGGGAAAAGAGGGAATCATAAAGATAATATTTATAGTGGATTGGGTTTTCTTTTGTCTATTACTTTTTTAAATAGAATAATCTCTTAATTTTTGCTTTTTTCCAACTTATAGTTTGTTCTATTTTGTTTTCAAATTGGTTTACACATAGATATATAAATGCATCTTTCTATTCTTTTAAGGATAGGACGGCATTAGTTTATAATTTATCCTCAAAATAATTCTGAATCCAGTTTCAGGCTATATATATATTCATTTTAATATGAAGTTTATGTGATGTAATCTATTTCTGCAAACTGTTTTTTTCTCCTGAAAGTGCATGCACTTTCCTAACACATGCTATTTTCCACAAATTTTTTGAGGATGAACTCAGCATTCAAAAAACATCGGCATACGGTTTCAGGAGGTGTGAATTCATTAAATGCAAACATTTTCCAGTTATTGCCTACAACATTCAAATTCACAACACCCTATCTCAAATCAAGTGTTTTGTCACTTCCATACATTGCCAAGTAAGTTATGTACTCTAGAAATAGAGCTCTGCTTGAAGCACCTTTTTATAATTATATACTAAGTCTGTGCTTGCATCAAAAATGCTTCAGAAGAGAACTCCATAATGCAAATTTCAGAACAGTCATATCTTTCTTCAGGCTTCCTCGTGAGTCTCAAAAATGATGCTATGGGGATCTTTATAACTTTATACACCTGATTTATAAAGTTGTAGTTTCATCTTAACTAAATTATGTTTGAGTTACCAGGGTGAGATGATAATGAAAAACCCTAACTAAGAAATAATAACAGTGTAAGCCCTATAAACGAAATAATTTTGATGCATGCTTAGTGATACTTGAAATAAAACTACTGTAATCAGTTTATCGTGAATGATATGTTCCACTGATTTCAATGGAAATACTGAATTCAATTCATGTTTTTATTATAACTATTTGGGGCTCTTGTAAGTAATCCTTTTATACCAGCTCTAGTGAGCATTTGATATAGGCTAAATTGTTCCTTTTCAGTTTAGAGAGCCTCATCATAATTATCCATTTAACTCAATAAGTCTTAATTATTTCTCCTCAATTAACAGAAGCTGGCTATAATGATCAATTTAAAACAATAAGGGCTGAACCTTGATGTCATGGCAAATTGTTAGTGTGAACTGAACTCTGTAGTGAATTGGCAGCCACTTGCGTGTTTAAAAGCAGCATATTTAATTGTCCACAGTTGCTTGACTAGTTAAACAATCTTTAATCCTACAGAGATCACTTTAGATCTATATATTGAAAACCCTATGAAAATTTTATTTTCAACAACCTGTATTAAAAAGGGCAGAAATCTGAAACATAAAAAAGCTATTGTGGTTGGTTTATGAACCACTCAGAGGACAAATCATTAGGAGTAATCTAAGGATCTTTTGAAACCTTGAATATAAGTCAGACCATATGAATTGCATTCCAAGGTGTTAAAAGAATTGAAGGGTGTCATTTCAGAACCACTGATTGAAGAAACCCTGCAGAAGCAGCAGAAGATTTGAAATAGAATGCAATAACATGCGATCTATAATGATTTCATATCAACATGGATGGATGTATCTAATGCAGTATGCAAGGACTCTGTTCTGGACCCAATCATATTCTCCTATATAGATGAGGCTGAAGTTCATCTCAAACTGAGTAGGGAAACTGAAGCTGCCTAGTAACTCTGTAAAAGAATGAGATAGATAACAAATCCTAGGTTGCTGTCTTTTTTCTTGTCATTCAGGGAGTTAAAATATGGGTACAACAAAAGACACTATTTATGTTGGAAGTTTCTAGTATCAATAGAAAGTGGACTGGAGCTTCTTTAAAAGAACAAAAGGCAGGGATATTGGATCAACCTATAGCAAAGTCATCCTATGTTGCTATCAGATTCTATATTCATGCAGTGAATGCCATGTTATGATTTTTACTACTTCTGAAGTTCTACATATCATTTGCAGAGGTTATATAATCTGTAATCTTAGAGATTTGTGACTGTTCTACAAGTTCCTTTAATGAACCACTGTAATTGTACATGCCATAAAATATACTGTGTCTCATCTAACTCCAATAACTTCTATATTTATTTTTCCCACAACAGAAGACATAGAATAGATGCTCATCAAATTTACAGAAGACACAAAGCTGGGGTGGAGGGTGGATTGCTAATGCTTCAATAAACTTGCTGAAAATTTAAAAGGATCCTGGTAGACCTGAACATTGGGATCAATCAAAAAAATTTAATGGTGAAAAATCTAGGATTTTGTAGTAGGAAGAAAAAAGCAGATTACAGGTACTTAGTTGAGCAGTATTATTTGTGAAAAACATCTGAGTGTTGTGGTAAAGCACAGTTTAAATATGAACCTGCAGTATGTGCAGCTGCCCTGCCCCCCCAAAAAGCTAATGCAAGGCTGCATCACTATAATATCAATGTCACAGGAAATTATAGTTTTATTGTGTATTACACTAGTCAGATTAAAGCTGGAATACTAAGTTTAGTTCTGGTGAGTATAATATAAAAAGGCTGATGATGAACTAAAAAGATGTAGAAAAGAGCAGCAAAGAGAGATATAAGAGACTTGAAAATAATCCTGATAAATAATGATAAAGTGAACTTGGCTTGTTTAGTCCAAATTTTCAGAAACCCAAGAGAAATATGATAAACATTTGAGAATGTAGATTTACTCTCCACAGCCCCTGAGGGAACCAACAAGAACCAGAGCCAGTTGGGGAGTTGTGGCAGAGTGAATCCAGGAGGAGAGCTGATCCCGACCAGAGCCGAGAAGAGAGGTGAACCCAGAATAATGGAGAATTTTGTAGTTAAGCGGAGAGGAACACAGGACTGTGAGGTCGGACTACTGCGGCTCCTTCAGGGGTAATGCTACAAGACCATCAAACTCAAAATTAGGAGGAATTACCTAAACATGAAAGCTATTAAAATAGTTGAATGGCTTGTTTGCTGGAATCATGGGTGTTCCATTGCTGAAGGTTTTGAAACAAAGGTTGAAAACTACCGGTATTTGGAACGATCTGAAGATTCTTGTTCTGGATGAGTGTTGGATTAGAAAATATCCAAGGTCATTTCCCACTGTATGATTTTATGAATACAGTATGCCTATTGGTTCTTTATGATTGCCTTTATGCCAGTTTTTCTTCCTATGCTCTGTATATGTGTGCATGTATGTGAAGGTAAGAATGTAAATCTGTCTTTCAATCTCCCAGTTGAAAGCATCATGGAGGATTCTTCTGAATGACACTTTGATTTACTCTCAGCAAGGTTCCTATAATTAATATGACCTTTTGATAAGTTGGGAATATGTAATAATAAGACTAGTGCTCTCAGGAAAGCTATTAATAATTCTCAAGCAATTGTTAATATTAGAGAGGTTTCTCCTGTGTGTATATTTTTAAAAAAGAAGTAAAATGTTTCCCAATTGACAGACTGTGATTTCAATAAACTTTTGGAAACAAAAGAGTGACTTTGAAGAAACAAATATGGAACTTAATCACTTCCACAAAGAAGTAAATATTCTATGTTATTTAAATTGTACATTTTTGCGTATGAGTAAATTCCTCTAATAAAATGAAAACAAAATGGAAAATGAAAAAAGGCTTACACAGACTTTTAAAAAATCAAGAGAGACACAACCTCATTTGACTTAAGATGATTATGCATTGTTTTTACACACCATAACAGGTGGTTTTATTTCTTCATGTCAGATGGTATTTGTAGCATGTGAATTCTTATTTCCCTCAACATCTGGTCCTTCTACCCTGTAATTTTATAACAAAATTCAGAAATAGCAATATTCCATTATATGATTCAACTTATGCTTACGTAGATAGCAAACTTGCTGTGGTGCATAATAGTTAATGGCCAGCATTTGTTAAACACAAAAATATATCCTTATACTAGATTTGGATTTATAGTCTACCTAATGAGTTCTTCCCAAGGACCATGAATAGGCAGATGTTTTATTTTAATATATTAAAGATATGGTTGTAGGATGTAAACTATTCCAAGTAAAATAAGACTTGGAACTATCCACACTAGAACAGCTTCTTAACTACTGCACCACACTTGCACTGTCTACATCAGCGAACCCCAACATTTTTGGGTTGGCCCAGCACGGAGGTGGGAGGGGATAGTTCCGTGAGCATGGCAGGGACACATTTGTGCGTACACACAGTTCCATTTGTGCAAGTGCAGGTTCTCATCATTCATGCTAATGTAGTTGTGTGTATCAGCACAAGTACCCACTCATTGTAGAAGTGGAGTTTCATGCGCACACACTCACCCATCGCTCCCATGACCCAGTTCCAAACAAGTCACAGTCCAGAAGTGAGCCATAACCCCTGGGGTTGAGGATCCCTGGTCTACATCCATATCCATAACCATCCTTTGAAAGACCTTGTCAAATAACTCAGTGAAAATGAGTATTCTTATTGACTACACCTTATTTAGATTTTGAAAGGGGAAGAAAAATGAAAAACTAATAGTTAGACAATAGATATGCTTAATTTACAAAGCCACAATTTTGACTTTGACTTTTGTAAAGAATTATGTATGAACATTTAAACATTGGCTGGATTTTATTACAGAGGAAATTCACTGGAAAAGAAAGCAAAACGTAGATGGTCATTTCTAGCTTATTAGCTGTCTTCAGCGAGTCATACCTATGAGATTTGAACCTGGGCTGATTTTACATACTAGGCTATTGTCTTAGTCACTGCACCACTTTTGCTGGCTTTGTCCAGGAAGTATTAGACTCATTTTTTGTGAGGAGCGACGCCTGGTGGTCCCTTAATACAGGAATGAAGCACTTTGTTTCACATTTCACTAGTCTTCATCCCAGACTAGGTCCATTGCAGGCAGATACCAATGATTTTATCACTACTACCTGTGGCATAGTGGCTAAGACAATAGCCTAGCAAGTAAAATCAGCCCAGGTTCTAATCTGAGGGTATGACTTGCTGAAGACAGTTAACAAGCTAGAAATGGCCATCTGAGTCTCCCCTTCTTTTCCATTGAATTTCTTCTGTAATAAAATCATTGGTATCTGCCTGCAATGGATCTAGCTTGGGTTGAAGAGCAAAATGTGGAACAGATCATTTCATTGCTATATTCAGGAACCACCAGTTGTCACACTTCACAAAAAAAATTGGTTCGATTTTTGAGTAACAAGGATAAAAACTAATAACTGTTTTGAATCAGTTATAGTTTTAGCAACTATATATTAAAGTAGAGTTACTAGTACTATTTACAAAGCATTCATGGGCATCAAATAAAAAAAATCATTTTCTGAAAGTCTTAGATTCCCTAAAGGCTTGGAGTAACCATCAAACCTCCATCATCATCATCTGTCAGTTCAGGATTTATTATGATTTTTTTAGTTTAAAATTATTTTGGTAGGCAATATTAAATGTTACTTGATCTGATAAAATAGAATTTATTCAAGCATCTTTAAAATCGGGTACAAAATGGCAGTGACATTTCAGGTTACAGCATCATTTACCTTTCTAGATAGTTATTTGAATCTTTTTGTGTGAGTTCCAGAAATTATTTAATATGCCTTGTTGTACTGCTAGGAAAATTTAATAGATGCAAATCAACCCTACTAAATGTCACAAGAGAAGAAAGGTTAAAGTTGGCAGAGAAAAGTAGAAAAGAATGAAAATCTGGTACTTAAAGTTTCTTCAAATGAATCATGCTTGCCTAAATACTAGTCCCCATCTCATTTCACAAGCAAATGAAATTATCTTATTTTCAGTGACAATGGAACCACATTCAGTGAAAATGAAAACACATTTAAACAATGAAACCCTTCTTTTGGATTGAATAGAAGTTCATGTACATGTCATCCAATTCTTGGAAGCCATCACAAAAATTGATTTGAATAACAATAATGGAATGCTTTCTATCATTCTGAGCCAGTTACAAGATCTCTTGAGTGTCTTTGACAGTTCTTTTGATAGTTAATTAGTTATATGAAAAAGCAATCCAAACCTGAATAGTGAGTTAGGATGGAAATGTTAGTATTAAAAACAATGCAGGCTACTGTGGAAATATCCAAACAATTCAATAATTTAAAACTGGAAAACCAATGACAATGAGAATAATGTGAATTTGTCGCTTAGACAAAGTATCATTCACACCCCTGCTATACTTAAATCTGTCCTCCCATCTATCTGGATGTTGTCTCCCGCTATGAGAGAAGTTTCTGTGTTTATCAGAGAAATTGAAGACTTGAACTTCAATGAGTGATATTTTTGCTCTTACCTTATTACAGTAAGAAGGCAGAGAGTACTATATGATTGTTTCATATAATCATACATCTTTCCATTATGCCATCTAGGCTTTTTGATCCGAAAAAGGAAAATAATGTTTTTTAAAAAGTTGCTTTCTTACATCTTCTCTGGTATTTAATTAAACTGTGTGAAGGAATGATACCAAAGACTAATGATGATTCTGTTGTACATTAATAGATAGGATAGTCACCCACTTTCAGCCACTGAAATCATATAATCGGTGGGACATGCTGTGAATAGACATACATAGAATCATTCTCGTATTAATGCCAAGGGTAAATTTACTATAAGAACATTTCACCCACATCAGTTGTTTGGGGGAAAAATCAGCTATTTCCTTTCTGTCAAATCAAAAAAATGTTTATAAATTAGAGAGATTTCAGTACAATATTAATAAAAATATCTATACATGCACATTTATTATACATATATACATTCACACAAATGTTCATTAATACACTCACATACTCTCGTAGTTCCAGTTCTGTCTGTATCTACCCCTTTTGAACAGCATGCTGGTTCTCCTTTCATCATTTGACATCCTCTACAGAGACCACTGGTTGCCAGTAATGTTCTCTCTAATTTTTGATATGCTTGTGCAGGAAAAAAAAAATTCATGCAGCTTTTCTCCAAACCAAGTACATATGATGAATGCACAACAATATAAATGAATGAGTAGATTGCAAATACATATAACTAGCTATTGGTACTCGTGCTCTGCTATAGGTTTGGTATATTTAGGTGCACATGTCCAGTAGAGGAGGAGAGGCCTTGGAAAGAATAGGCCTTCTGAAGCACTTTGCAGGCCTTGTTCGGCCTCTCCCGTCCCCACCTGTTGTTTTTGCAGAGGAGGAGAGGGATAGGTTTTTTTGGGGGGAAGGAAAGCCAGACACTGTAAGTCTTTTCAGAATCTTTATTCAAACAGCAAAAGAAGAGCAAAGAGGGCTCAGTAGGCCTCCCCCACCTCCACCCCTGGTGTTTTTGCAAAGGAGGAGAGGGATAGGTTGGGGCGTGGAAGGAAATCCAGACACTAAGTCTTTTCAGAATCTTTATTCAAACAGTAAAAAAAAGAGCAAGGAGGGGTTAGTAGGCCTC
>JANHFO010006820.1:29693-40741 GCA_032468095.1 Pareas carinatus | reverse complement strand
AATGTTAAATTTTTATGTTTTCTGTTCACCACCCTGAGTCCTTTGGGAGAAGAACGGTATATAAATCTAAATAAATAAATAAATAAAAAATAAATAAATAAATAAATAATACCTAATATTCCTTCCTTGCTTATTTTCTCAATTTTCCAACGTTGAGTTGGACTGAGAAAGAATGGCTGGTCCAAGACCATCAAGGCAATCTTTATGCCTAATTACAAGCGGAACTAGAGTTATGTTTCCTGACCCCTGGTTTGGTGCCTTAATCACTGGGTCAAATGGACTCATATATAGCTGTTTTCTATCATTTTCATATTTACATAGTAACTATGTAGTTTTGCAGGACCAAACCTGGTCTTACACTGCAGTTTTCATATTCTGCTTATAAAATATATAATCAAAAGTCATTATATTCCAAAAGTCAAAATAAAAACAAAAAAGCCATTTCAACAGAATAACTAACAACATTAATCTCCAGAATAGAAAAGCTAGAAGCATTCAGTTAATATGTGAATTGTTATATTCTCCCATTTCCAAATAAAGTAACTACATACACTAGCAGAATATTGTAAGATCATGACTTACAATTGTATCATAATCATTAAAAAACAACTACAAATCCTCGTTGTCCTGAGCCAAACTGCAGACTTATGACGTTACACATCTGAATTAGTTTTCTTAACTTCATTTGCAGTCACAGTACATTTCATGCTGTGTTTGGGGAGCAAACAGTGACCATCTATTTAGCTTAGCTAATGTAACATTTATCATGTTCTTAATTAAATTCTATGGAATTCCATGCCATATATATTGAGGTATGTATTATGTTCCTGAAATATTTCCTATCCTTCCAGTCTTTCCATGGTATCTGTTATGCTGTTATTTTTATGTGGATATAAACATGATTTACATCCCTTTGGGGGCAGTTCAGCTCCGTGCGCTTTTGGATGAAGTCTATGTTTGTTTTAGTCGCTACATTTAGCACAGAAGAGCTAGGAAGTTGATTTCCAATCTGTTCTGCTTCTGGTCAGGGCAAATCCTTGACATATTCCAATCAGCTGCACAATAAATGAATTATTTTTGTCAGTTTTAAGTGGGAACTAGAGAAGAGACTTCTCTGAGTACCATCAGAGGGAGTACATTAGACAAGTGATTTTGACGTCACTTTTTAAAGCAACAAATAAGTTTCTTTTTGCAGGCTTTATATTTGGGATTGGTTGTGATTTTTGCTAATTGAATAATTCTTATCCAGATTGTGTATGTGAGGATGTGTGTGAGAGAATATATATATTTAATAATATATATACTACTCTGGAAGATTAGGCTATGCAGTGTTTCCTTTGCCTTTTAAAGCTCTCGCTTGACAATAACCAGAGGGTGTCTGGTAGTTACTTTTCAGACTAACAACTACAACTTACAAGAAGTTATTTTTATTGATAAAGACATGTATGATATCAGTCTGGCATTTCCACAGTATAACTGTAAACTATAGGTAGTGACCACTTAGCAACTGCAGTTGGAAGTAGCAATCACATCAATAAGTGACATGATTGTAAAGTGAAGTGTCACATGACAACACCTGACTTACATCAGTTCTGGCTGCAGCCATTAAGTGAATCACCACATAATACGTTGAAGCAAAGGGTCCAGATGATCCCAAATAGCTTTTCGAGAAAAGAGATAGAAATCTTCCTGTTTACATGTTAGTGATATTGTCTTATAATCAATTGGTTTTCAAATATCAAGTATCAAATATCAAATATTCAGTTATCTCTTTCGTTGTATATTGTGTGGTAAGATAATAATTGCATTGCAACTTGTTGACAGGAACTTGATGTTGAAGAAGATGGATTGGTGTTTTGCATACAAAGAACTGAAAATATAATATCTTTGTTATAACAGCCTTGCTGTCTTCTTTCAACAAATCCTTGTCAATTTCAATAACAAGTTTCTTACAAGTGTTTCTGATTGCTGATATTTCATTTAGTTCCATTCCCACATACATAGACATCCTTTCCTCAGCCTTGGCATTTGTTTGGCGTCTGTGTAGAGTTGACTTGATTTTTATTATTCAGAACCACTGTTGATGCATTTGACTTTGTTTCATCTGTTTCATAAAGATTTGTCTCTGCTACTGTTGACTTTAGTATTCAGAACATATTTGATGTTGGATTTGATACATTCCATTCATAGCACTCATAGCATTCATAGCACTGTTGTCTACTCTTTCATGTACTTTGCTCTGCAATGTTTCTAGGAAATTACTATTGACAGGATGCTAGTCACAGAAAGACTTCAATAAATGCTAATAGAACACTGAGACTCAGCCTCCTTCCATTATTTGGAGTAGAGGTCGTGGTATGCTGGTAAATGTCTAAGAACTAAGTTTCCTGGCTCCATTGCTGCCGCCATGCTGCTAGCCTTAGAACAGCCAATTACCACACAAGGTATTGGGGCTCAGCTCTGCTCTCAATCAGCTTGCAAAATTCCTGAAAATGTCACAGCACATCACTGAGTATAGGGCTATTTTACGATCCAGAAAACTGTTCAAGATTGCAGCAGTTGGGAGACCAGGATCTATTGAGTCTCCTTCAAGAGATTCTTTATTTAAAGGGGGGAAACAGATCTTATGAAAAAGGTAGTTGAAGATTAGAAGCAAAAAAGCCTTGAAATTCCAATATGTAAATTCATTGCCTTAGTCAAGTTGGCTGTTTTTGTTCTGATATTAATACTGATATTGGCAGAACATTGAAACAATGCACGAAACTTGACAGAATCCGTATTCAGTGTCTTCTATTTCCAGCATATTGAAAATCTAAACAGAGTACTATAAATGATTACTTTGTTATCTACATTAAAATTCAAATGTAGGTAAAAGCTCCCAAACAGAATCTTGAAGGATCCAAATTACTGTTATGGATAGAGCGGGTTACTAGTTTAATATCCTGGGTTAAAAGCTCTACTGTATGTTGGAATCACCAGTTTATCAGCATGACATTATGCAATTAACAACACTTTATGTAGTGCATGTGCTTTTATCAGCATTTGACATGTCGTATTTCACAATGTAGGGTGCTAATAATAACTTTTAAAAGCCTTCACAGGTTACGATCTGGATATCAGTGTGACTGTTTCAAGTAGAGTCTTGTGTGCGCTGGTTTAAAGCATATGAGGTACAATGGAAGGAGACTTGAAGACTAGTATTTTCAGCTGAAATTTCCGTCCTGTCGAGCCAGCTGTTGTTAGTCACTAAAATTTGCCTGAATGAAGCTGCATAAAAATAAAATAAATTAATAGATAAATATTGGATGGTTTTTTACCTGAACTGCTTATTTTTGTTTTTAGCAAAGACCAATATTGCAATGTTTTTATTAAAAGTGTGCACTGAAAATGCTATGTTATTGTTAATTGTTACATTACACGACTTTCATTATAATCTATGTCTATATAATGTCCATTTGAACTGAGGTAATAGAGAAATTAAATGAATAAATAATCTTAGGACATCTGTATAAAGTGCTGTAAATATAACAGAATGTATTGTTAAATAGAATTTCTTCTTGAAAGGGCATATGGCTTCTTTATTTTGTTGCATATAATAGTGTTATGCATTTGATACTTAGCAGAGCCATCTAAATAATGTGATCTGCAGTATATCATTGAATGTGTCATTCATGTGGCTTGTTTAGTAAACTGACAGGCAGTTTATGTAATATTTTCATACACAAAATCATAACATTCTTTTTGTTTATTAAATATTTAGAAAATATGCTTTTCTGTTGTGTTCTTCAATGTAAATCATCTTGAATCTTTTGGACAATGCAATTGTGAATGGAATAGTCACAGATATCATTCAAGAATTACCACAATTATTAGGATTTATATTTGGTGCATGATCAAGTCTCCATCAGGTTAAGCTGATATTTTCATGAATATAGTCATATAGTCTTCCTTGCAGCAGTCAAAAAATAACTTGCTACTGTTTTCTTCTGGAGTGATGTTCAATCTGCTAGTCTCCTGGTTGTATATTAACCATGCTTGACCTTGCTCAGCTTCTGAACTCAGACAAAGTTGGTCCCATGCTCCTTCTGTTTAAATCAGGTTATAAGTGATAAACAGTTGCCACTTGCTTGGAGAAAGAAATGTATTGCATGAAACAACTGAATAACAGAATTGGAAGGGACTTTCTAATCCAACCTCATGTTCATGCAGGTGACCCTATACCATTCCACACAAATGGCTCTTCAATCTTTTCTGAAAAGCCTCCAGTGATGGATCACCCACTTAACTTCTGAAGTTAAGACATTCCACTGATGATTTTTTTAAAAAAGCATCTGAGCTATTTCATTAGCTTTGTTAGGCTTTTTTTTATATGTATTAAAAACTTTATTCAGGGACAAAACAGGGTTTTTTTCAAAATATTTTGATTCAGACGTCATTTTAGCATTCTTTTTAAAACTGTATATTAGGAAATGAGATAGAAATATTCATTGAAGACTGAACCCTAGCAGTCATACTTAGCAGAGGATCTTCTAAAGATTTATGGAAGCAATATGTTTGAGTATTACTTTTTCAAGAAAAAATCTCATTAGAGAAGTGCTTAAATACACGCCTAACTGAAAGTTATAAGTGCAACACCCAATTTTTAGGTTTATGTTTGTGGGAAATCAGATTATATTTTGTTATGTAAGCATCAGGTTACCTGAATTCGTCTGCATAATAAATTCTGTATTTGAACGCTTCTGAACCAATGTCCTATGTGTCAGAATGAAACACTGAAAGAGCCTATTCTTCATATGCCAACCTATAACATGAATTACAGTGGCTTTTTTAATAGATGGTAATTAAACTGAAATATTGATGGAACATGATACAAAACCAGAAGAAAAATAAATGATACTTTTGCAAATCAGTAGAATATCAGCAATGATACTTTTTGTAATTCCTGAAGCCTGGATTTATTACATTATTGAATTGATTTTAGATCCACACAATATTGATTTTGAAATATTAAATTATATCTTCTTTCAGTTATTATTTTATAAAATAAGTTGTATTCTTGTTCTCTAATGTATCTATTAAACTCTCTCTGTGCTTGCTTGCTTTTTTTTTAGTTTTGTCAACCTGGAGGATGGCATTTATCCAGAGAAAGGAAGCAGCCTACATTTTTTGTGGTGGTCTTGACAGATATAAACTCTGAACGACACTATTGTTCTTGCCTAACATTCTATGAAGCAGAGATCGATTTGCAGGTAAATATGACAAAACATAATGTGAGCAAGTAGGAGAGCTCCTATAATATTTTTTTTTTCACTTAGGGGGCACTAAACTACCCATATATTTTTATTAGCTCACTCTCTGCCAGGTAAGAGAATAACAGAAATGGAAGGGACCTTAGAGGTCTTTTGATCCAACCCCCTAATCAAGCAGGAGACTCTATACTAGGGGTGTCAAACTCAAGACTCAGGGGCCACCTCTGGCCCATGGCCTGCAGGGCTGCCCTGGAGGCAAGTGGAGTGCTCCCCTGGAGGCAAGTGGAGTGCTCCCCTGGGGCAGAGGCCGCGGGAGGGAGGGTGGCCATGGGGGAGCAGGAGCAGGGGGAGCTGTGGGGTGTTGTGGTGACCGGGAGGGTGACTCGTGACAGCAGCGGCCCTCAATGAAATGTCCTATATCATTTCAGACAAATGGCTGTCCAGTCTCTTTTAAAAGTCTCCAGTGTTGGAGCAGCCACAATTTATGAAGGCAAACAGTTCCACTGGTTTACTTCTAGATTGTTTCTCTCTTTGAATAGTTTCCATCCATTGCTTCTTGTCCTGGCTTCTAGTGCATTGGAAAATTAAGTTGACCCCCTCTTCATTGTGGTAGCCCATCAGTTATTGGAATGCTGTTATCATGTCGCCCCTAATCCTTCTTTTCATTAGACTTGATATAGTCCTGCAACCATTCTTCATATGTTTTAACCCCCAGTCTCCTAATCATCTTTGTTGGTCTTCTCTGCACTCTTTCCAGAGACTCAGCATATTTTTTATATTGTGGTGACCAAAACTGGATGCAGTATTCCAGTGTAGTCTTACCAAGGCTTTATAAAGCAGCACTAAATCTTCATGTGATCTCAATTCTATCCCTCTGTTAATAAATCCTAGAGTTGCAAGCTGCATTGGCTTTTTTGGTGGCTGCAGCACCATATTGGCTCATATTTAAATGATCGTCCATTGGGACTTCCTCTTGCAGTTCCTGCTATTGAGCCAAGTTTCACCTACTCTGTACCTGTACATTTGGTTTTTCTTACCTAAGTGTAAAGTCTTACTTTTCTCTACATTGAATTTCATTTTGTTAGATACAACCTAATGTTCAAGTCTGTTGAGATCCATCTGGATTTTGAGCCTATCTTCTGAAGTGTTGGCTATTCTTGCCAGCTTGATGTTGTCTGAAAATTTGATTAGTTTCCCTTCTGTTCCTTCTTCTAACTTGTTTATGAAGATATTGAAGAGTATTGGGCCTAAACAGTATCTTGAGGTACTCCATTGCTTACGCCCTCCATGTAGATATAGTTCCATTAAGGAGTTCCATTAAGGAGTACACATGGAGTGCAGTTTGTCAGCCAGTTACAAATCCATCTGGTAATGATATTATCTATCCCACATTTTTCTAGCTTGTCAAGAATTAGGTTGTCGTCTGCTTGGTGAAATGCCTTACTGAAATCCAAGTATACAATGGATGGATAGATACAAATACTTCCTTAAGTAAATATATAGATACATATTCTCTACCTTCCTACTCTTTATAACTTTAATCTACTTTAAATTTCTCCTTCACTCAAACATACCAATATACATTCAATTTCAATAGGAACAGCTCTCTGCAGGGAATCAGTACATGAATTATTTTGTTCTGTTTGCAGTAAGACAGTCACAGTTGTTTCTGAACCTTGAATTAAGTTAATATTTACATTAAACAAATTTCTATGTAAATTCTGAAATTTTTAACAATTGATCTAGTGTCAATGTATGTTTCATGAACCAGTGCTTGATTTATTGCATTTAACCTCAGAAATACTTCTCAGAAACATTTACTTGAATTGTAGGTACTTTTGTTGTCTAACAACTGAAATATTTCCAATAATTGTTTTGTATTTTCAGAAAACAATTTAACATAACACATAATGATTTGATACCAGTTTCATCTTACTACTTTCCAGTAGAATTTCTTTAAACATCCTGCTCCCTCTGGTGGTTGTAAATTGGAGGAAAGCAAATCTGCAAACCTAACTTTTTATTTCTATGTTATATAATAAAATGCAATGTACAATGGCGTAGTGTTCTAAAATTCTTGGTCTATATAGAAAATTTAAAAAATATGAAAATTTGTACAGGATTGATGATCATATTTATATAATTACAAATTACATGTTCTGTCCTATATATTTCTCAATCATTATTCAGATCTGAAACGGAATATCTTCCCCTTAAGATAAATGTATTTAGATATGAATACATTCCTTAAAATAGAAATGTTGGTTTAGATTTTGGGTGTAACCTGTTTGGCAACTTCTTTTTAAAATGTGTTTCTTATTAACAGTTGGATAGTTATGAGTAATCCAAAAATAGTTGCTGAATTAATTGACCCACTTTGGATTTTTAAATGATTTGTCAATGACATATTATTTGGCACAAGGGGATTTAGTGGGAAAATCTAAGGATTCAGATAATGCAATATGTACTTGTCAATTTTTTCTACAGTGTTTTAAACCATTTCCTTTTAGCCTTGCTTTTTGGCTAAAGTCAAATGAAATTCTCTTATAATAGCGAATAATAGTAAACTTTTCTTTTTCTTTTCTTTTGCAGTTTTATTATTCAACATTGCTTGAATCATAATGATACATTTAATCTCATTAGTTTTTTATTCTAGAAACATTATTTTAAACAGCTTTATAAATATTTCTTAATATATATCTATTTACTTTGAAACTTACCCAAGTCAGGTTTTTTTAAAAAACTTCCCTCTGAACTAATTTTCCCCCCTTTTATACCTAAGTGTGTATATACAGGTGGACTACAGGCTGACAAATATTATTCCACAAAAAGTGTATTGGTTTTAGATGCTGTAAAGTAGTTAATATAATGACAAGTATACAAATAAATGTAGGAGAAATTCAGTTTACATCCCTTTGTTTATTATTTAAGTAGTCTGGAATAATGCTTGAAATCTTATGCTGACAGTAATTGAGAACTTGAAGAAGATATTATTATTGAAGATATTGTGCCGTTGGCACAAAGGATTGATATAGATAAAGGTATTATTTTGCCAATTTTAGTTCTAAAATGTTTGGTATGTTGAATGTATATATTTTAGTGACAATTCTGTGTTAACCAGTAGTAGTAAAGTCCCCCTCTGTAGCCCAAAGAAATAACAATTATGTTAAGTTCACAGAGTGATCACTGTATATTATTTTGCCAGTTAAATTCATTTCAGTGCCCGACATAGGAATTTTCTATCACAATGTTTGTTCCTGTTCAGTTTGATTATCTGTTAGTATTTCTACACATTACCACCAAACCAAATCTCCCTAATCCTTTTAGGATCTTATTTCATATTATATTAGGAACTTACAGATGACTTTTCTGGTGTTTCAATTATGTTTTAAATATTTTCATAAGTAGCTCATTACTTCAAAAATTTTGTTTGCAATCAGAGTTTTCACCTAGCATGCAATGATTTCTAAAGACATATATACTGTAACATGTTTTTTAGCTTAAGGAAGCCGCCTGTTTTAAATTGTGTGTGTAATATATAAATTACCTCAATAGATAAGGTCTTCCTACACAACTTCAATAATATATTGAAAAGATTTCTAATTAATATCATACCACATTGCTGAATTGCTTTCCTGTAAAAAAATGTTTCATAAAGCCAACAAGAATATTCTATCTATTAATTCCATCTTCCTATCTATTACAATCATTATATTGTAATAATTTTAGGATATGATCTTGACATAACTTTATATGAATCCAAAAGTATTTTAGTCCATTTCTGATAAGTAATATATTTAAACATATTGTTGTGTGTTTTAAATTCTGAACTGTCAGTTTTTCTAGAGGAAACAATTAAAGAAGTACCAGAAAATTATGTATTTGGCAAGGGGACAGCCTCCCATTAGCAGGATGGAACAGGGAAAAGCAACAAGGATAAAATTATTAGACAATAATTTGAATAAATTTAAAGAGTATTTTAGCCACAATATTTCAAATTATTTAATCTACAGAGTTGAGGTTTTTTTGTTCTTATTTAAAAATGAAAGAGATGCTAATTACAGATTGTTAATACTTTCTACCTAACTTAACTTTTATTGACTTTTTTGTAGTATACATCTTTAACATAACCTTCAGTATGGCTCATATAATTCATATATCACATTTTTCATTTCTTCAAAGGGTTCGGCATTCCAATTAAGCTTATAAAGAGATGAAAGTAAAATATCTGTTTCATAATTTATTTATAATTCTATTGTAAGCTGTTTTGAGATGCATTTCAATATGAAGTATAAAATATTTAAATAATATTTATTCCAATCTTCTGATAGAAATATAGCATAAAGTCACATAACATTAAAATCAAAATGCAAATTTTAATGAAAACATAACAGTTTCAAAATATCTTAAATCATAAAATGATTTGATTCTTTTCAATTCATAATTAGAAGGACTTCATCAGTTTGAATTTATGAGGGATTCTGGTGGAAGAAATGGAGAAGATATTGACTGACTTCTTCTGATATCCTTCTCCCAAATGCTCACATTTTAGAAAACATGGGATAGGAAAGTTTAGAGCTAATGGGAAAAACTCTAGAAAGTTGAACTGTTACACACAATTGGTACAGTTCAAGTATTTGCAAACAATAGTCATGTTTCTCTTCAGAATTCATAAATTATATAGAATATTATTGTCAAATCCACTAATAAAATGTCCATATTGTGTTCAATATACTGGAACATAGAAAACTAAAAACACAGTTAATGTTTTACCCTAAAATACTGTATTAGAGTTAACATTGTTGTCTAAAATGAGATTAAAATCATTTTATTAAACAAGAGCTGCTGAAGTCAAGAAGTATCTTTCAATTTAGGTACAGCCAATTTTATTATTCATCAAAGAAACGTAGAAAGAATGTATGGAATTCTGGAAGCTATTACCAGATGCTTTTAAGAGTAAAATATGTACTGTCTTTTGATAAATCAACCTGACATTCCCCCAACACACATACAAATACACACAAACACACAAATAATTCTTTAAAAATTTGCATGTTTTCAGTAAATGCCATAGAATGAGAATTTTCAGTTTGGCACCTGTAGCTGCCAGCAGGTTCATAAACATTATTATTGGTAGCCCTCATCTAGTATCTTTTTATTTTTGCCAAAAAAGGAAAGTAATTATTTGTTGCAAAGTAGCAGCTTGGAGCCCAGTCTTTGTTTCTAAAAATGTTTCATGGTCCAGTATCTATTCCAATGGCAAAAGATAAGAAGCTGCAGCTACTGTTTTCTTCTGGAAATGTGCCAACTGCTCTGAAGGAAAATGAAGTAATAAGCTTCATAAGAAACTAGCTTTTGATACTCATGCTCTGCTATGAGGTTGTGAAGCCCGTGTGGCCCGTTTTGAGGCCAGCGTGGCTTGTTGGAAGGGTGTTCGAGGTGGCCTCTGAACAGGTCACACTGGCCTGAGAAAAGGCCGCACAGCCCTCCCAACAGCCCATGCTGGCCTCCCAACAGCTCATGCTGGCCTCAGAAAAGGCTGTTTAGAGGCCAGAGCAGGCCATTTTAAGTGCCGCGCTACCGCTTTTCTGAGTCCAGTGTGGGCCGTTGGGAGGGCAGGATGGAGCAGGGAGCTGGGAGCCAGGCAGCGATCCGGAGCGGGGAGCCTGGTAGGCCTTGCGTAATGTGGCGCAGCAGAGGCGGGTGAACAGAGGTCGCAGGGAGGTGGGACTGAGGGAGGTTAGAGTTAAAAAGGCGGGCAGGGGTCGCAGGGGGATAGGACTGGGGGCTAGAATTTAA
>JANHFO010006820.1:10878-29593 GCA_032468095.1 Pareas carinatus | reverse complement strand
GGGGTTAGAATTTAAAAGGTGGGCAGGGTCTCAGGGGAAAGGATTGAGGGGGTTAGAGTTAAAAAGGCGGGCGATGGTCGCACAGGAATAGGACTGGGGGTTTAGAATTAAAAAGAAGGAAAACAGCCTACCTGAATGCCATGTTTGTGCTTGCTGCTACTGGTGGTGTGAGGGAAGAAACCCAAAATGAAACAGCAGGCCCTCCAATCAGGAGAAAGGAAACAAACGTCGGATATTTTGTCCAATCACAACCCTCTACCCATCCTGAATTTAAATATGGCAATAAACTTAAATAGCTCAAGTAAAAATTAATATTTTAAAAAATCTTTTCTTAGTAAGTGCCTAGATGGCAAGACAAAGATGTATAGGAAATTTCATACTCCTATCTTCAATAATTTGGGAGATCTGGTTATGTGTCAGTAAATGAGTGAGTCATTTTTCGCTTTTATATATATATAGATTAGAAATTGTTATGAACAGCTTTACTAGATATTATTTTGGTAGACAAGTCTTTATAATAGGTATATCTGTTTTTTTTTAAGTGCCCTCCATATTTATGCTCTCCAAATTCCAAATGTTCCCATCAATCAAAATATTTGGGAGACCCTGCTTTATAGAGAGGTAAATATTCAGAAGTTCATTTTTAATAAGCAGGAACAAATATAAAATTTGTTGAAGTATGTGATCACCTGGTTACTAAATATGCATGGGGGGAGGAAGGGTTCTTGGATTATTCCTAATAGTAAAAGAGAATTTATTATTATCATTAGGTTACTTTACTCGTGCCAGATATACATAATTGTGCAGTGCCCTTTCCTCGTCCTCATAAATAAGGATGAGGATGTTAAAAATTTACAATAGATGTGAAGAAATAATTTGGCATCATCAGAGAGGGAATACACAATAACTGGAAACTCAGAACATTGTCTGCAGTTTATTGTGTCATTTTGTATTTGTTAAACAATGTTAGGAATGTTGGAAATGAAAGAACATGTGTCATCTTTGATAGCGGTTGTGGCTAGTATAAACTTGATGTAATACTGTTTGTTTAATTGCCATATATGGAATTTATGTCATTTATTTTACAAAATGCTGAGTAATATGTTCTCAGTTCTGCTACACTTTTCTGCAAAGCCACGACACTCTTCTGTTCTGCATTCTCTTTACATTTCTTCTAGCAAAGGGATATCATTTGTTTGCATAAAGGACTGAAATGTTGCGTAAGTTACAAGCTGGAATTTTAAAATGCAAGAATTTACTAAGTTTTAGGGGTCCCGCATTTAGATTACTTTTTAGATACTTTCATCTCCTGATCTATTTTCCCTAGTTGAGGAGGAGGATCAAGCATGGACACTTTTGGTTGATAAGGGGTTTCTTACATAAAAAGAAACTGTATAAGAGACCAGTACAAGTCATAGAATCATAGAGCTAGAAGAGAACTTCAAGATAATCTAATCCAACGTTTGCTTCATTTAGAGTCCACTAGACTATATCACCTTTAATAGATGATCATCTAACCTGTTTAAAGTTTTCTAGTGAAGGAAATCTAATTAACATCTGGCTGATAGTTCATGTAGTCATAATGTTCCTCCTGATTTCTAGCCTGAACTTGGCTCCTTGTATCATTAGTGCATCAGTTCTGATCCTACCCTCTTAGACAATAGAGAATATGTCCACTCCCTCTTCTGCGGAAAAGTTTGTTAGATATGAAGTCTATTATCTCATCCTGTAATCATCTTCTCTTTGAGTGAAATATATCCTGTTCTTTTAACAGTTTGACATAGATTTTAGTTTCCGGATCCTTCACCATCTTGGTAGCCTTCCTCTGAATTTGCAATTTATCACTCTCTTTTTCAAACTGTGATGCTCAGAACTAGACATAGTATTCCAAATATGGTCTGACCAGATCTAAGTAGAGTGAAGGAATTATTTCCTGTGATCTGAGTTCTTTGTTCATGTCAATATATTTAAATTCTATTTGCAATTTAGCAGATGCATTGCACAAAGGTTCCTGTTTAAATTGTAAGGTTAAAAGATGAGCTTTCAAATGTGCCATGTCATGTTCCCTCCCACCCCATCATATTTGTGTCTTTTATGTTTCTTATCCAGATGCAAAACTTTACATTTCTTCCATTCTACTCATTTCAGCTTTTAGATCACACCTGGCTAGTTTTTTAAAAATCTTTTCTGAAGAATTAATCAACCCTACCAGTTCATTTTATTGTGGTAAATTTTGAATTTAAAAAATCAAAGCTCAATAAATGAAGCAGTGAGCATGGATAATAATAAATGAATAATCTGGTTTTATGTTCAAAAGTAGTTCTGTTTTTATTTTGGCAGGGCCAGTCCTCCTGTCTAGGAGTTAATCTGTACATCATGCTTGCCTCGGCTCGCCTCAGCTTGAGGATGCCCCCCCCATCAAAGTACCATGTCTTATTTCAGGCAATGCCTTTGCTTAATTGCTACAGTGCACAGTGTCAGGAACACCCACTTCCCTCTAGTCACTGGTTGCCGTTCTTCACAATCTGATCTGCCTGTAGGTTTTTGAAGGGAATTTCCCAATTGGACTAATGAAAGACTGGATTTTACTTCATTTCATTTCATTTCATTTTTAACAAGATGAAATTGGTAGGGGTCCTGCCCATTTCTTCTTCTAGCCAAAATGACAGAAAATAAGTTAAAACTGTGGAGTTTCCTTACTTCCTAATTTACTGGTACTTACTTCCTGGTTTACTGGTACTTCAGAGGAAAGATGCTATGTATGAGGAGTCAGCAAAAAAGACCTCATAAAAATGAAAGCAAACTCTGCTCTTATTTCTGACATGGATAGAGAGATGATGAATCAGGGTAATCACAATCTAGATAAAACACATAGCTGGCACTGTTGCCAGAGCTGAAGAATGAATTTAAATCCTGACTGCAATTCTTGATGCCACTTTCATTTCCAGCTGGTTGTAGTGTAGCTGGTTCTGGTTGCAGAAGAGTCCTAGAAAGAAGCAAAAGATTTGAACAAAAGCAGAAGAAGATACCACCCTCAAGTACATCACTTTGAGAAACATATAGCAAACATATAATAAAGCGGGGAGGGGAATCATTAGAATGCATGTTGGCTACATCAATTACTATTTTTATTGAAAATTGGTATGCTATATGGTATGCTAGCTTCAAAATTCAATGGATATGTAACCTGTGTGGAGTATACATTATTTACCTTGCTTTGTATAATACACTTTAATACTATTTATCAGTGTACTGAATTCTGTGCAGATTATTTCATTTGGGTGGTATGATTTTTAGATCTGAGGTACGTGTTACATTCTACTGATTTAAAGTTTTTAAATCTATTAAATATAGTATTTCTGTTTTTTCATACTGTTTATTCAACAATCACCTATCTGTTAATCGATGCATATTTTTTCAAGGGGTCGAGAGTAACTGACGGTGAGCAGGAATCTGGGTTGATTCAACCTGCAGAAGTATTTGCTCCCAAAAGCCTAGTATTGGTGTCCAGGTTGGATTATCCAGAAATATTCAGGGTAAAGAACCTATAAATAACATTTTATGTATGCATATTTCTGATAGATAATAAAGAATCTGAATTAACTTTTCTTAACATCCACATTTTTAAAATAAATATGCATCCTGCCTTTTGTCCAAGAGCTCTAACTAGTTTATAGTTCCCCTTTTTAAATCAGGCCTTATTTAATTGTTTTATATATATATATTAATTGTTCATGCTGTTGATGTTTTTATGTGCCTGTAAGCCGCCCTGAGTCCTTCGAGAGAAGGGCGGGGGTATAAATAAAATTATTATTATTATAGTTTATTTCTTCAGTTTCCCCCCCACAATAATACGGTGAGGTCGGATACTATAAATAATATGGCCCAGGTGATTCAAAATCATCCAGTTGATTCAAAACCATCCAGTAGATTGCCATGGTTGGACTAGAATATGTGCCTCTCATCATATCCAACACTTTTAACTTCTACTCTTATTTTCTTGTATGGATGCAATGCAGTTCTCTTTTTACATGATTTTGAAAAAGCAAACAAAATATATTTTTCCTCCCAAATAATAGGGAATTATTGTTCCCCATGTTGCCTCATTTATAAGTTATATTCTATCTTTGTATGATGAAGAAATCTGAACAGCCAGAATTGCTGTTCAGATGGGTTATATCTACCCCAGGCAGTAGAACCACAAATATCTGGATCACTAGGAATTTTTCCCAATTATGACCTTAATTAAAATTAGACAGTCTTGTGATCCTTTGGATCATTTTTTCACAGAAAAGTTGTACAGTCTAATATGAATAGATTAAACATTAAATTACAGGCTAACCATATTTTTTATTCCAATGCTATACTGTCCTATGGTCATTTAAAAAGTGTATAGAAGTAGAAAAATAATTGTAGTGGCAAACAGACTTCAATAAGTCAATATTTAGTTACCTAAACAGATAAATAGAATGACCATGGGCAGGGGAAATTATGACAGTTCGAGTAACCTCTGACTTCCCCATTGACTTTGCTTGTTGGAAGCTGCTTAGTAACATCAGAAATCACAAACATGTGACTGCAGAATACTGCATCGATTACAACTTTGCAAATAAAACTGGACGGAATATCATGGGAATTTCAGTTCCATAGGACTTTTATAAAAATTTTAGGTTAACCAATTTTAGATATATTGATTCAAAACTGTTGCCATATAGTGCACTATTTGGACTACCTCGACGCTGCCACAGATAAACAGAATGATAATATAGATTGCGTTTCTTCCATTCGTGTAATTTTAATACAAGAAGGCAGACTGAAGGTGAAGGAATACCATTGACCCACTATATTATGACAAATTTTCTGTAGAAATAGAGGACTGCATTTGAGCTGATTCACTTCAGTAATTGTAGCTTGCTTCAGTGGATTATGATCTCAGTTTTCCACCTGAGCAATTGTTTTTGAACAAAACAGCATAATAATAATAATATTAATATTTTAATTTCTATACCGCCCTTCTCCATAAAACAAACTCAGGGCGGTGTACAGCCACGTTAAAAACAAACAGAATACAAAAATTAAGAACACTTTTAAAACAAAAATATTGATGAAAGGCTGAGAAATTTTAACTAAACTGAATTGTAAAAGCCAATTTAACCCAGGCATAAATAGCTAAAAAACCGGAAGGGGGGGAGGGAAGAGGTGGGGGCATGGATTAGGCCAAACCAGCCTGAATAAATCAATGAGTTTTCAGAACACGGCGGAAAGCGCGAAGGTCAGTGATTGTACGAATCTCTGGGGGGAGGTCATTCCAGAGGGTGGGTACCGCTATAGAGAAAGCTCTCCCCCTGGGGGTCACCAGCCAAACTGTCTAGCTGATGGAGGCCCTCTCTGTGAGAGCAAACAGGCCAGTGGAAGGTATCTGCAGGTTGAATGTGGTTTTGTAAATAGGTCCTATGCCATGGAGCATTTAAAGGTGATAACCAAAACCTTGAAACGCACCCAGAAGACCACCAGCAACCAGTGCAGCTCGCGCAGGGGCAGAGTTATATGGGAGCGTCCTCTCGCTCTCATAATCCCCCGCTTGGCCGCATTCTGGACTACCTGAAGTCTCCGGGTACGTACCAAGGAGAGCCCCATGTAGAGAGCATTTCAGTAGTCTAGGCGAGAAATGACTAAGGCTTAAGTGACCATCCACAAGGAGTCCCGATCATGATCTGTAGAAATAGAGGACTGCATTTGAGCTGATCCACTTCAGTAATTGTAGCTTGCTTCAGTGGATCATGATATGTTTTCCACCTGAGCAATTGTTTTTGAACAAAAGAGCATGATCTATTTTAAGATAGGATTTATTTGAATATTTGTGGTTTATTTATTTATTAAATTTGTTTGCCACCCCTCTCCAAGGACTCAGGGCAGCTCACAACATATTAAAATATTCACATTAAAAATATTTAAAACATTTAAAAACTTTAAAACACACTCATACACCATACACCAAGTAAGGTCAACGGCCCCAAGCCTGCCGGAAAAGCCAGCTCTTCAGAGCTTTTCAGAAGGCCAATAGGGTCGGGATGGTCCGGATCTCTGGAGGTAACTGGTTCCAGAGAGCTAGTGCAGCCACAGAAAAGGCCCTCCCCTGCGAGTCCGCCAGCCAGCATTGTTTAGTTGACGGGACCCGGAGAAGACTAACTCTGAGGGATCTGACCGGTCGCTGGGAACTCTGCGGTAGAAGACGGTCTTGAAGATAGCCTGGCCCCAAGCTATAGAATGCAATTTTATGCATCCACATGATTCTCTGTGACATGTTTGAATATTCATATTTTATGCCACATTTTAAATACTATGTTGTATTTTCCAATCATTATTAATGTTTATTTGTCTCCAGATGGCAATTTTATGTATTCTTCTTTCATATTTTAGGCTTGCCTTGGCTTAGTGTACACAGTGTATGTGGACAACCTGAATGTCTCATTGGAAACTCTCATTGCAAATCTTTGTTCATGTTTTGTTCCTGCTGCTGGCGGGTCACAGGTAAAAAAAAAAAGAGGGGGAGGGGGAGAAGAGGTTATTTATCCAGTTGATTTAATTTATAAAGAAAGGAAAAAATGAATTCTTCAAATAGTTTGATTTAATAAAGGGACATAGCTCAATTAGGTATGTTCTAGTGACCTGACTTCTAAAAAGTGAAAGAATTCCTTTCCAAAATAAGGTCAGGGGTTAATTTATCATTGTAATTATCTTTCCACGGTGTTGTATCAGTACAGAAGTTTGCAGAGGTCAGACTTTTTTTATTACTGGTGATACAGAATATATTGCTTTTAATTTTTTCCTTACTTTCCATGAGGGATTAAGGGAATTTAGCCCTCCCCTCTCTACCCACACCTCAGTTTTACTAAGTCTTTAAATTCTGATGTAATTTACTATTTCAAGGTCCCATGTATTTCTATGGAAATACTGCTTTGTATGAAATATGATGATAATGAAACTGGATTTTAACAAAAATAATGCTTGGTAAGTTAGGATTTATGATTAAAAACAGCCATGGATGTTAGTAGAAACCATTCCTTTCTAGCAAAAACATTAATATGAGTTACAGAAACAGAGCATGATGGTAAAGTCATTAGCCAGGGATTTTAAATGGGAATGCGGTGGTGTGTCAGAGATAGCTGGTTGCTCTGAATAATGAACAACAAGTTACTTGAAGAAAAAGCTGAAATTAATATGCTATTTGTCCCTACCTAGCTTCATTTTTTTGCCATATATATATCTAAAGCAAACTAGTTCTTATATATATTTAAATTGGTGTTAGTAATTTGACCAAATAACCAGTTTTGTTCTCTATCTTGTCTACATTTTTGTTAGTCTCCCTGCTAAGTTCCTGCTATGTGTTCTCTTTTTGAAATATATGATGTTTATACAGAAAATTCCCTATTCATATTGAATATCCATTTAAAAAAATAATCAAAAAAATAAATTAATCAAACAATACAAGCATCAAATAATCATTAAAATGCATGCGTGCCTGAAATACGTGCTGAAAGTCCAAGTAGACCACATCATACCAGTCGATATATCAGGGATTCTTTTAAGACATTTTAATTAGAGTAAAGTTTAATAATTTTAAAACTGTTACAAATCAGTTTTTTAACTGAAACTTTTGAAAAGAGATGACTGAGGATGGGTCTTCCTAGTGAGACTAACTTTGGAAAATAGTAAAATCAGCAAAAAACTTTGTGATTGTGCTGACATTCTTTAAATGAAAAATGCAGGACCCCAGTACCTCATTTGGATTTATGTCATGTGCTTTGATGAATAAGAAAATTGGTCTCATACGTCTATGGCAAGGGAAAATCTCTTAAAACAATAGTCAGAATTCATTTTAGGTATGACTTTTTTTCCTAACAAGTTTCTAGACCCCAGGATTATGTCATGTTGCAATCCTATATCAATCAGAAATAAGCTTTACTGAAATAGTAGGAATATCTTCTGAATTAGTATGGCCAAGATTGCACTGTAAAGAAGATAATTAATAATAATACTATCAATTTGAGTTCAATTTGAGTGATTGTATGGATGTATCTGTGTTGTTTTGTTGGTAGTGTATACATTTGTGATGTAACTTCCTTTGGTCAAGATAATCATTCAACTTACTTTATTGTTTGCAATAAACATCTTAACACTTCTTTCTACAGAAACTCTTCTCCCTAGGAGCAGGAGACAGGCAACTGATACAAACTCCTTTACATGATAGCCTTCCAGTTACAGGAACTAGTGTGGCTCTTTTATTTCAACAATTAGGTAGGTTGGTTTTTTTATTGTTATGCATTTTTTCTTCTAAAATGATTGCACAAATGTGATTACTTGTAGTTGTTTTGACTTTAACAAATTATGTTATTGGTAGTGTGTTTTAGAATATAGTTTACCTGCAATTTGTTAATAATCTCAATCTTCATTTTTATAACTGTATAAGTATGTTTCTTCATTATTTATATTGAGTTCATCCCCTCCCCTCCAAAACAAATTCAATAAATCAGAAGTTAAAAGTTATAGTATCCACAGTAATTTAAGAAATAGCCTTACTCTAGGTAACAAGTTGGTTCTTGGTATCAGTTTTTCCATTTTTCCCTAAGTGATTATATGAAGTTAAAATAGTTTAAAATATATTCTTCGTGTAAATACTATTTGATTTATTATAGAATCCTCCTTTATTTTTTTAAAAAAACAGTGCAATATTTAATTTTATAAAGTCACTGTGTGTGATGTTTCTTTGTTACTCTCATGGTGACGATAATGCAATCAATTGAGCAAGCAGTAATAGCCCCAAAACACAAAGAGAACATCTAACAAATATTAATACGTAATATTGAAGACCAGATACTTGGAAAACAAAGACAAAGATTTCATTGCAGAGTATCATTTGAAGTGATAAATGTGTTGGATTTGGTGAAGTATTTTCTTATACTCATGGAATGTATAGTATATAGCTCATTCTTCAGTGCTACTGTGTATCCTGAAATTATACCCCTTTACTAAATTATTGTCATGTAGAATTCAGTGCAATTATATTAGCAACATTAAGAATTATCAGTAAATACCCTGTATCTGTAATACCAGATCTGTAATACTATAGCACCACAGGTAGCATATTTTTCCTGCGGCTTAACAATCATTTACAGGGCAGATTTTTTGGAGGTTCTTACAAACCAAGCCAGGAAGAAATTCAACATAGAAACATTGGCTTGAATAGATCCAGGAACCAGATGCAGTTTGACTGCACCAAAATTAATTTTCAAATCAGAGCAAGTAATAGTTCCTGTATTGATCAAATCTGTTCTTGAATATAACATCCAGTACTATGATGGTTTTGAGTTTACAGTAATGGAGCTTTCTTTTCTTCAGAAAACCTGAAAATCTAGGATTTCTAAGGTTTTTATATCCTAGCCCCTTGTTTGCTGAAACATACCAACAAATCCCAATTGTTTTTCTTTCAAAGGAAGAGCTAGGAGAATTTTATCGTTTAGTTGAAGTAAAAAATCAGTATAAGTTTGCCTGGACAAATGTTTAGTAGTGAAATTGTTAAGACCCCATGTTTCATCATCAGTCCCCATCTGAATGTCCTCATTCTAAGGTGACAATGTAGCACGGTACAGGAAATACCAGAAGGTATTATTGGCCTCTTCTAAAAAAGTGATGATTAATAGCTTACAGGCATTTACTCATTTCTATATTTTATTAAAATTTCACTATAGTTATTCAGTCACTTATAAATCTAGAATTAGGCAATACTGAAGGAATCATCCTATTTTAAATTTAAATTGTAAATTAATGAATAGAACAACAAAAAGCAAAATCTAATAAGTTATATCTAAAGCATGGAAGTTGCTAACAACAATTATAGTGAATATTTCATGGACAATCAAATATACTTATTTGGCATGCTTTTTTAGCAACTTCTTCCATAGCACAGTGTTTGTATGTGGAATGTTAATGAATATGATTAATCACCTAAACTTGCTCATCTTAAATAGGCAATAGAAACTAAAGTTAGTAAAGATGTTTAATATGCTCTGTCATTCTTAATCTCTAGTTTGACTTTTGTTACAGATTGGTTTCAGATGTTACAGTGAACATACAGGCGGTCCTCAGTTAATGGCAGAAATTAGGACTGGAATTTTGGTTGCTAATGATTCAGTTGTAAAGCACGATGTAATGTAACAGCACTCCTCATACTTTCCACTACCGTCATTGAGGACCTCAACACAACTTCCTGCCAGCTTCCAACAAGTAAAGTCACTGGGGAAGCCAGCAGAAAGTTGTAAGTCCCAGGTGGCTCACACGCAGACTAACAGGCAGGCAAGTGACTGATGCCAGCTGTAGGAGAGTGCATGAGTTGGCAGGGCAGCACAGTGCAAACATGCCAGAGCATGAGGTGGCTTAGAAACTCACCACAGAATCATCTCCAAATATTAAAAAGCCCCAGGTGGTGTTCATCTGGAACATTATTTCAAATGTGCACCCTGTCCATTACCTGCAACTTTCCAGAATGTAAAAACATGAATTTATAAGGTTTCAATAAAAATTCCTAACCCTTGACTGCTTGAAAAATTTCTAATTGCAGTATTCCTTTTTAGATTATTAAAAGTTGTTTTATGTATTGGTGTCCCCAATATTCACTATTAAAAACTAATCATCCTTTCATTTTAATTTCAGAAAAATGAGCAGGATACAAATACAACAACAAATATCCTACAAATATCCTACAGACCAGTGGCCTAGTAGCCATTCAGAGTTACAGTGCCCCCCCCCCCAAATACTTATGACCTGGTTCCAAAATGACCACATTTCAGGCATTAGGTAACTAACCTGCATATGTGACAGTTTGTAGCGTCCATGATCATGTGACCTGGCATTTACTTTTCAGCAAAAACACCCCATAGAGAGTAATGGAATCACTTAACTACTGTGCTGTACAATTAATTACCATGGATTGACTTAATGACCATGGTAATTGGCTTAACAATCATCACAAAAAAGGTTGTAAAATCAGGTTGGTCACATGATGAGTCACTTTAAGTCGAGGACTATCTTATTGTAAGTCATTTTAGCTTTTAACTTTAGCTGTATTTAATTCATTTCAAACATTAATGTAGCAAAACTTGTTTCTGTCAAAAATAACACTGAATCACTAAACCTTCCTTCTGTACTTTTTATCATCACTTTTATTTAATTATTGGCCATAGGCAGATCAACGGTTGGAAAATTGAGGATGTGAAAAATAGCAAAGGTTTACTTTTCATTCTGTTCCTCAGTTCTGGATTATGACCCATTACAAAACAATTTATTAGCACCACACATTTATGAATTCACATCTGCTAGGGAAGGGATTTCCAATGTGAAGTAGTTTCTGCTTCAGCCAAGAATGTCCACTAACAAAGAATTCCATGTTAAGGCAATAATTCCTGCTTTTAATTGCAAGCAGTCCAGGAGAAAGGCAGTATTTTTAAATGTATGTCACACAGAAAGTAACACTTGTGGAAAAATAATTGTATAATATTTTTTCAGAAATATGAATATAATTGTATTCGTACAAATGCAAGCTATTTTTAATAAATTGTTCTCATCTGTGTATGAAATATAGAATAACCAACATTTGCAAAATAATTTGAAATTTTACAGAGACATTGTGCAATGTCAGTATGTAACTCACTCATATTCCTTTCCTCACTTTTGGTCAGAAATTAAGGAAGGTTCTGTCTACATCATGCAGAACATGTTTCTAAAAAAGGAAACATCCAGAGCACAACTTACATGTGTTGTCAGTTCAAAAACGGCTTGAATTTTTATTATTTCATAAGGGAGAGGTAGGAAATGCAAATTTAAAAATTCCTGTTTTAAAATATCTTTGTAATAAAATTAAGAGTGGCTTGTCAAGACTTACAATGTTACTTTTTTAAAAAAAATGATACTACTGTAGTTGTGAAGGCTTCCCTGATGCAATGAAAGCCAAGTTACCTATTTTTAATCTTGATTTCAGTCAGTCCAGAGATAATTTGAATTTGAATAGTTTCAGTAACTGTTAGCTTCAATTAAAAAAAGATCATCAAAAATAACACAAAAACACAAGAGAGCTATTGTTTGGATAAAATTTGGTTTTCTCATACAGACTAGCAAGCCTATTTTGCTGGGGAAAGAATAGCTATCAGACTAACCTATAATAACTCTTCTGATCCATTAAGAGCATCAGAATGCAAGTTTCTTGATGAACCTTAATTGGTATATAGGAATAGATAAAATTGTTGTGGCCATGGGCCACCTTCATGTATTTATGTTAAATTCAGTTACTAATGGCTTCAAGGGTATGACAATTGCATACTGGTGCCACCAAATGGAATTTCAGAGTTGAACTTTGTTAGTCTTCTCAAGAGTTTGAAGAGAATTAAAAGTGAAGGTATAAAACATCTATTTTGTTATTTTTTTTAAAAAAAACCCTCAAAATTGCACTTCTAGATACTTTTCCCCCCTGCCAAATGTTGACATCTGATTTTAAGCAAAATCAAATGCTGCTTGTGGCTTCTAGGATATATATTTCTGATAAATGGCTAAATTAAAATCTTGTTTCCTAAATTTAAATTTAAATTTTGAATATTGAAATAGTTTCAGCAATGGTCAGATAAATAAGTGATATTGCAGCTACTTAGGGGAAGACTATCAGAAGAGAAATTTGTATTTGTATTATGTCGGACAATTTGACTTTGAGGTTTGAGATGGAAGCAGATATGTTATTCTACTAAAAGATTTATAGAAGAATGGACCTGGAACTTAATCCAAATAAGACAAAGCTGCTATCCTTGAAAAAGTGCTTTCCTTGTTACCAGATAGGAGAGTGCTATTTTCGAAATGAAAACTATGCTACTTAGATTATATGTAAGTGAACAATGTCATGTATAAAGGGTCTTCGTTTCATTAGCTGTGGCTTTAGTTATATGAAATTTATGTCATTATGTGTTCTACATACACATAAACAATTTGTGTATGCTTATAGAAATTAGTGCTGGAAGTCCATGCTTAGTGACAGTAATTTGGGATCAGAGTGCCTATTACTAAGCAATATGGTCATAAAATGCAAATTTACGCACCACTTTGCTATCAACCAGCAATCCCTGGTTATTATTGTTAAGCAAATCATAGTTGGTTGTTAAGTGAGTACCTCATATGAATTCCAACTTCCTACTGGGTCTCCCATTGACTTGGCTTGTGTTCATGTGACCATGGGACACGACAACAGTCAGAAATCTGGGCCAGATGCCATCACCCTTATTGCGATCTTATGACTGCATTGCGAGAGTTGTCTCTTTGAGTACCAGTCATAAGTACCACTTGTTCATTATAAATTTGAACAGTCACTAAATGACTGAACATTAGCCAAGCACCACCTGTACACTGGTTTTATTTCTTTACTGGTAGGCAATAGTGGTAATAGCATCTGATTTGTTCTAATTGATATCTACCAAACCTTCAAAGAGGTACTGATGTCTCACTTGTTTACTCTGGCTTACAATTGACTAAGCTCTAATTAGCGTTAATTGATTTTAATTGTGAATTCTTGGTCTAGTTTTTCTCTCAACACTGTTTTAGTACTGTATAAACATACAGTAGTTTTTTTTTAAATGTACATTATTTTGAAAATATATGGCTTATTAATATTTTAAACGTTATCTTGTTGATATCTTAAAATGCAAACATAATTCATGTCATACAGCCCAGCCTTAATTGGAAATGTTCTTAAGCAATCAGGCTTAATCGTTCAAGTCAAATATGTATCTGTCATTTGCTTTTGTGCATTGCTCTTAAAAATACTGGTCAACCCTTAAGAAAATACAATTTATGCCTAATATTTGAACAATTTTGGAAAGTTGTAATGGTTAATTTATTCCCTTACAAATGAGGACTATTTAAGTTCAAATCTTTTTCTTGTAAAATAAATTATATTAGAATAAAATGATACGCAGTACGTTGTATTTTATTGTGTTGAACGCAAGCTTTAGAAAATGTATTTGCAAAAACAGTATTCATGTAGCTGGTTTCTAAATAAAGTTCATTGTCTTGGCATTTTAAATCAGGAAGATGATGGTTGGAATGGAATGAAGGATCTGACCCTTTCAAATATTCTAAATTTAGCAGGAGCTGTTGTAGTCTGGAAATATTGCAAGGTTAACAGTTGATTCCATGCAAGGAACAAAAATAGCATCATTAATTATTGAAGATTGTGACTGTGAATTTGCAGTTTCAGTATTACTGTTATGAGGTTGCAGTTACTAGACCATAATAAAAGAGTATGAAATTTTTGAAATTTAGAGTTTAATTTCTAAAATAATTTTGAATTATTAAATATTCTGAAATTCAAATGATTACTGCCATGTGAACTGTATAATTACCTTAAAAATAAGTTTTATTGTACTCAAAACAATGGCACTTTCAACATATTCACAATTAACTATAATAATGGAAAATTTTATTGCATTCAATTATAATACCTGACATAGCAAGAGTTCTATATTTCATTCTTAATTGTCCCAGAATGTTATGACCAAAACTACTGGTATATCACCTTTTTTGTCTCACAATTTATTAAAGATGGCAAAAAGATTTATTAAAGATGGCAAATAAATTCTGATTCTGTTTTACTACAATTGACCTTACAGTGACCTATTAAATGTAGATTGCCAAATAATGATTCTATTCCTTTGAAATTTGAAAGCTTAATTATTCTGGTAACCATTTACAAAGCATTAAACAAAGTCAACAGCATCCAAAATAAAAGATGCAAAAGCTAAAACAAATAACTTGAAACTAGATACATGATTAAGTATTGTGTATGCCAGGATTCTGCCTTTAGTATATCAAACTTTGTCTAATAGGAAACTTAAAATACTCTTCATTTGAAAATGCGTTTCATTCTCCATAAGTTCTGAATGATCAGTTGTTCTGACTTTGGCTTATATCTGGGAATGTAATAGGGTGAAATACATTTCTTATATATTGGTCTATAAAATTGGCCATTTCTGTCTAGATATATGGTTATTACACTTGAATAAAACAGGAAATCAGTTGCTACTTACTGTTTGATAAGTCTGTCAAAATATTAAATACCTGTACCCATATACAGTATTTCTCATGTGGTAAAAACTGGTTTTTCCCTATCTATTATTATTTTTTATTCTAATTAGAATGTTTTATTTCTGAAATTACTGTATTATTTGTGAATTTTCCCAGGTTATTCCAAAATTATGTACTGTAAAGGGTCCCCATGTTAGTAATGTAGAACTTCCTTCTACATATTAAAAACGAAGTATAATATCACAAGTCAGCATTTCTTCAGGATTGACTTTCAGTATTATTTCTAAGCTTTTAATTGCACATTATTTTTTTACTTTATTTTAAATCTCAAATTATAAATAATTATATATAAAGTATTGATATATAACACACATGAATGCAAATGCTCAATTAATAAAATAACATATTGCTATAATATGTGTATTGTAACTTTATTATATCTACATTCTAATTTCTACCAAATACTTCTCAAAATTGCAAAATAATTTTTTGCAATATAACGAAAGTAATGTGCACAGTAAAAAATAAGAAAATACTTAAATATAAGTAACAAGCTAAACCATTTAACTTTGTCCAAACCAGTCAGCCTAAGAGCCTGCTTGTATGAAAATGACATATAAGAAAAATGCAGATTTCCACATCTTGGTGTCAGCCACTCAGAGGACCCTCTGTCATGTTCCTAACAGTTGCACTTAAGATGTTGGCAAGACAAAAAGTCCTCTACAATTGTTTTAAACTGGAATAGAATATAATGTGTAATTTATTTATTTAGATGACCTCATCCCATACCAGAAATATTTAACACTTTGAATTGTGTTGGGAATATAGCAGTAAACAATATTTGCTGGTATTTTCTGGATTAACCTTCAGTTTGCACAGTCATCAAACTCTAATAATGAACTTGAAAATTTTCCTTGGATTTAGATAAAAATGAGAATATTATCAGCACATTGTAACATAAATACAGATGACCTTGCGTATCTGTTTATTTATGAAATAGGTGACAAAAGATTGTAAATTATCGTACAATATTTAGCACAATTTCATTTGCTAGAAAAAACTCTTAGGATCATGCAGTGCAATGGAAAAACATGGAAAAAGAGATGTCAAGTGTTTAAGCTGACTTTAGAAGAGACAAGGGAACATAATACATTATTGCTGAAGCATGCTGGATAATTTAGATAGACAATACTAAAAATAAGTCAATAGGTACTTTGCTGATAGACAGGTCTTTGATCGTATTGATCATGTCAATAGTGAAATACGCTTAGAAATATGAAAATCCAAGGACATCTCATTATCTTCACGCAAAACCTATATATGGACCAGGACATACCAAACAGATAGCTTCAAATTGGCAAAAGAATAAGACAAGTCTCTATACCCTCCTCTTATTTATTCAAGCTATATATGTATGAAGCTGGATTGTAAGAGCATGGTTTTAAAAGTAGAGGAAGGACCTGTACTACACTGGTGTTAGCTTCTGCCTTTTAGGATCAGCCATCTAACAATAAAGAAATAAGCAGTCAAGAAATACACCACAGACTAGCACTAGAAAAGATATTTGGATGACATGATGTGCCTATATATACAAGGATTAGAATTCTACAAATTGGTATTTCCTGTGACACTCTATGGAAGCAAAAATTAGACTCTGAACATTGGTTTTGGAGAAGACTCTTAAGAATAACATGGACAATAAAACAAATAGATCATCAAACAAACCCAGAATTCGAGACACAATTGACCAGGCTCAATTTATCCCATTTCCTGATATTAAAATACAAACCATAGTTTGTTTTTTTTAACACACTCCTTAAAATAAATTGGTTCCAGGTTTTTTTTAACAACTTCAAACTTTAATTACAGCTCTTTGAGGTGTATCAGAATTTATAAGTAGTTCAATATAGATGTTTTGTGTTCTAATTTCCTTGCTTCAGTTAGCTTTAAAAGCTGTATGGATCAACATTTGAAGTTTTCTATAAAGACAGCCCTGTGCAAAGCACTTTATTATTCCCCAGCCTGTACAGGAGTTGGGCAAGTATACTGCAATTCAACATTTTAAAGTTTGTCTCCATTTAGGAAACACAGGCTCCTCCTTTGAGATTCTAATTTGATTTGAATAATATGTTAATTATGCATTCTTCAAAAATAAATCCACAGTTTGTGAAATTTGTTCTTCATTACTAAACATAAGAATTTATTTTTGATTATTCTACAGCATAAAATATCTAAAACTTTATTAGGCAAGAGACATCAGGGTTCTCTGAACGCAGTTTCAGAAAGTTGTATATCCTCTTTCTTTAGTGAATCTGATTTCCCTTCTGATTAAAATGTTGCTTGTATCACTTTCTAGAATAATTCAGAATTTTTTTCTGATAGCTGCTAACCCATATTTGTCAATTAGTTTCACTAAATTACAGATAATTGGAACCCAGAAATTGTGCAAGTCTGTTCTCTGTTTCATCATGTAGCAGTTTCGATAAGTGCTATAATTCTTTGTGAAGTCCTTAAAATGTGCAATGCCTTTTGTGTTAATATGGTAACACTTTAAACAATGCAGTATGTACGTGAGTGTCTATGTGTAGCTTGTAAATCATTTTTAGAACAACAGGAAACAGGATGATTGATTACATTTTTTTTAAATGTAGGAAGTCAGATATTTCAGTGCAAATTACTTACCTTTTCAAATCTTTAAAAACAGTAAAAAAAATTAGTCAGGAAGCTGCTGTCAATTTTTTTCTAACATATGGATAATGTTCAACAGGAAGCATGCTTGACTATGGAAGCTTAATCTGTAATAATGAACACTAGATAGATTGTTTATTTGTTTTAGCATTGTCTAGTCTGTTTGTGCCCTTGGCTAGTCAGTATCACAGATGTGTTTTGAAGTTCAAGGTGACAACAAATATAGTTCTGCCTTCCAGCATAAGGAAGCATGAAGATTTGTCTTTAGAAGTTGATGTTGCAATTGGTTATTTTTCAGAAGTTGAAGAGGGCACTTTATTTTACTTTCTTCATAATTTTACATCATCTAAAGTAAACTGTTATTATTACTTACTACTGTTATTTACTGATCAAAATAAATCTTATTTTTATCCTCAAACTTTTATCCTTTCAACTTTTGGAGTTAAACGTTGTTTTATGTACATTTCTATTCTAACGATCTTAATTTTTAAACCATTAGCTAAAACTAATGGCACTACTTTTGGCACTATACTTGCTGATATTAGTAAACCCTGAGTAACATCATGTGTAACCTATTTACCATTATTGGATATAAAGTTATATGATTTTGTTATATGTTCGGGATGTAAATATCTGTCACTTGTAATTAAGTCCTGTTTAAAGCAAACAATCTCACTTTATATAAATTCACATTATCAGGGGTTAGAATGAATACCTGCTTAGAGGCATATACAAAAAGAGAAGACGATCAAAGTACACAAGGCAGACCCAGAAGAAGATGGAGAAACAACATCAATGATTGAGGCCATCAGAAGAGCAAGAGCCAGAACATTATATCTCCTTTGACATCTGAAGAGATGGAGGAGGGGGGGGAGGAGGAAATCTATATGAACAAGGATATATTGATATC
>JANHFO010006819.1:20916-41428 GCA_032468095.1 Pareas carinatus | reverse complement strand
AACAGGACCAGGATAGAGGAACATCCCCTATCCCGGGCCCTCCAGAGATCATCTACCAACGCGACCAATGCCGTTTCCGTACTGTAACTAGGTCAGACGCCGGACTGAAGCGGGTCTAAATAAACAGTTCATCCAGATTGACCATTGTCTGGTCCAGTCTTTTGAAGTGCCTCCTTTCTTCGTCGCCTTTATGGGCCACTTGGGGTCCCCAAACGATTTGAAATCGGACAAAGACACTGGAGCTCTGGTTTCTTCAGCCCATGCCGTCACGACACAAAAGTCTGTCTTTGTAGTATTTCTGCGGTGTAAAACAGTGGGTTGTGGGGCTCCAGTTTTTCACCTATTTCAAAGAAATAAGATCCTAGTGCAAATGAACCCTAAATTTTCACTTGCAATTTGGACAAATTACAGAAAAACATAGCTATTCATTAAGGTTTAGTTGAACTTGTTGGACTGGCTTTTCCTTCCTCTTTGCAGATGCTTCTCGCAGCTTGCCTGAATTCACAGAGTTGGACTTACAAGGGAAGAATCTCCCTGAGAGTATTGGGGCTGAAGATGTGAAGGCTTTCCAGCTACTGTATCGAGAACATTGTGAGGTATGTCAGGGATCATATTGGAAAGCAAAATGAGGCACTAGAACAGGAGTAAGTAACCCCAGATCCTTTAAATATTCTAACATCTTTTATTTTATCTTACATAATTTATAATAAACATATATACACAAACACTCCCTCCCAGTGCATATACACAAACTTTTGAAAGTATATATTTTATTTTCCATTACTTAAAAAAAATTATATCCTTTCAGATGTGTTCAGAATACAGGTAGTTCTTGATTTACAACAGTTCACTTTGTGACCATTCAAAATTACGACAACACTGAAAAAAGTGACCAGTTTTCACACCTGCAACCATTGTAGCATCCTAAACGTCACATGATCAAAATTCAGAGGCTTGGGAACTGACTCACATTTATGGCAGTTGCAGTGTCCTGGGGTCATGTGATAACCTTTTGTGACTTCTGACATGCAAATTCAATGGGAAAGCCAGATTCACTTACTAATTTAACAACTAATTACTAATTTAACAACTGCAGTGACTCACTTAACAACTGTGGCAAGAAAGGTCATAAAATGGAACAAAATTAACTTTGCAAATGTTTCACTTAGCAACAAAAATGTTGGACTCAATTTTAGTCATAAGTTGAGGACTACCTGTATTCAGATTTATATCCTTTCATTTGTCTTCCAGAATTCAAAGCAGCATACTACATACCACATTCTTTCCTTTCATTTTTTCCTACATTAATCCTGTGAGAGAGATTGAACTTCCAGTGATTTTTGTGGCTGAGAGTGTACCCAGTCCTTGCTCAGAACTTTTAACTACCATATCGTGGCTCCATTAGTTTGTTAGAAGATTATGGGAGTTGTAACCAATTATACCTAGAAGCATTGAGTTACTTAGCCTATTCTGGAGAATCTCATTGTCCCCGAAAAGATTTGGAAATAAAAGACCATCTTGTTATACTCACGCAGTCTTGGCATTGAATAATCATCCAGCATCAGGTACAGGTTTATAGAACAGGAATGGCTTTGTCTGCTTCAAGCCTAATCACTAGTAAAAACAACCTTTTTGAAACTCCATTTCTAGATTCTGATCCTGTTTTACTTATTTGCTTGAAAAGTTTTCAATTTTGCTCTTCAGCTGTGACAATTTAGGACAGCTATCCCACTGCAGTATTGTGCCTATTTCAGTCTTCTTTACAATTGCCACTAATCTGGTGGTTGTCTGAATATATGTGGAAATGTTCTGCATGTTAGCTATAACTGATACTTTTTCACAATTTTAGAAGTGATTTGACTTAAATATGTTAAATGAACTTGGTTTAAAAGGGATTATTGCTGCCAGAAAAAATTCCACAAGGTGAGCATGTCTAGTCTTTTGGTGGGGGAAGTTCTTAGTCAATGGCAGGCTAGGAAATAAAAAGTCAATGAGCAGGAAGGAGTGTCACTCGACTCAGTTAGGTAAGGCATGAGGCTCAGGGTTTAAGTGTGTCTTAGCTTTTCCAGTACAAGAAGTAAGGTATACCGTGGATTATACAACTACTACTTCTCTGCAGGCTATTGTCGATGTGATGGTAAACCTGCAGTTCACACTGGTAGAGACACTTTGGAAGACTTTTTGGCGATATAATTTGAACCAGCCAAGCGAAACTACCCCTATAGTTATGTGAGTATTACTGCAAAGTTGTCATTTCTTGCCCATGTGTGTGAGCTCTCATTTTCCAGAAATGTTGACTGCAACCTTTAACCACCAAGAGGTACCTAAAGATATTAGTAGATTCTGTTATGAAAAGACTGTTGTCAGGGCAAATAAAAAATTAACTTTGAAAGGAAAGTTGACTAGGAAACAAATTCTCCTACTCATTATCCTATGAAGAATTACAGGGAAACTTGCTGGTTTCTGAGAAAATGAGTTGTAATTTTGTGACGATTCTTTCTTAATTTGGCATATGTATGTTTGATGTTGTAGCCATGATGAAGCAGAGAAGCGTCTCCCGAAGAACTGCTTGGTGATACTGTCCAAGTATGAGCCTGTTCTCAAATGGACTAAAGACTGTGACAACTTGCTATATCAAGGGCTGGTAGAGGTCCTCATCCCAGAAGTTCTCCGGCCCATTCCAAGTAAGCTTATTGTGCACAGTTCATGTTTTCAGCCAATGATGGGCTGTAATAAACCTAGGGCAACCAGTGGTGTATTGAGAAACTTCAGTACTTGGAAAGGCTCTATCACTTAAAACAAATTCCTTGGCAAAAATAAATTCTGATTCTGATTCCTAGCACTTCTGCTTTCTCTCATCGTGGGCTTAACCTCATGTTCATGATTGGTGGGGTAACAGTCTTGTTTAGTAGAGAGAGAAGTAGTTGAACCATAACGATGACTTTGAAACTGCCTATTTTACAGTGAAATTATTGTTGTGGTTCCAATTCTGCTCCAGGTGCCTTGACACAAGCAATCCGAAACTTTGCAAAAAGTTTGGAGAGCTGGTTGACGAATGCTATGATGAATATTCCAGAAGAGATGGTCCGAGTAAAGGTGAGTCAAAGAGCACAAAGTTACGGGGCTGAAAGTGTGGAGCACTATGAGATGTTTTCTCCTTCTCCTCCCACTCCCCTTTCCCCTCCCCTTCGTCTTCTTCCTCCTCTTCCTCCTTCTTCTCCTTATAGGAGACTCCAATACTTTTTTGAGAACTTCAGGTTCTCAAGGAGATGCTAGGAGAGATAGATAGATAACTATACTAACAGTTGCTGTGCATACTTGAAGCTGATATGCCACATTCTTCTTCCTGTTTTCTTTTGAAGTTGATTTATTTGTTTGATTGATTTATTTATATAGTCACCCATCTCACATAAATGACTCTGTGGCTTACAATAAAATAGATAATATTAATAATAAACAAAAACAAAAACATAGCATTAAGCTTCATAAATAACTTGCAGCAAAGCAAGTTCACACTCCCAGGAACCAGGTACACAATCAAGTTTTAAGGCCATCAGGATTGGGGCTAACCTGATCTCAGGTGGAGTGATGTTCCAGAGGGAGTGCCATGGCAGAAAGTTCCTCCTTCTGAGCCCTACAAGCGAACACTCCTTAGCTGACGGCATCTGGAGCAGGCCTCTCCTACTGGACCAGGTGGGAAGGGTAGAAACAATTGGAGTAACCCAGTCCTAAGCCATGAAGGGCTTTAAAGGTAACTACCAGTATGTTAAATTGTACCAGAAGAATAAGAATAATAAGAATTTTTTTGGCCAAGTGTGTCTGGACCCACAATTTGTCTCCAGTGCACATGCTCTACATAATAAATTATTCATAAGTGATAAATTGTGATCACAATCACAAAATACATAATCATAAATGCCATAAAACGTCATCATGTCATAAGATGCTTTTTTGGGATAGGTTTAGTACAATCATAGAATTCTAATAAGCAATCTACAAGTCATACTAGAATATTAAAATAAAACAACTATTATATATCATAGGATACAAGCAACAGTTAATTGTCTTACAAATAAGAGATAGGTAATAGGTACTGGTTAATAGGAAAGATTAGAAGGATAATAGTGATACATACTAGTAGTTTAACAGTGTTGTGGAAGTTAGTTGTATAGCAGAGTGATGGCATGGGTGTCGTGCCTCGGCCACTGCCCCAACCTGCTGAGCTGGAAGAACTGTCAGATAATGAGGGGGTAGAAGGGCCATCGGGCATGCCGGACTTGCCTTTGCTTACCTTCTCCTGTGGCTGCAATGCCAGAAAGAGCAAGGGAGGAGAGAGAACAGAGTGGGGAGGCAGTCTCTCCCCAGCCAGAGCAACAGCAACAGGCTAGTGAAGGCTTTGAAATGGAGGCAGCTATGGATCCTATCCTCGATGCAAGGATGAGGCGGAGGCTATGTAGGGAGCAAATGTGTGAGCAGGGTAGCCACAAGATTGGTCGTCGTGGCGGCATGGCAGGTGGCCCCCACCCTCCAAGAAGGCTTGATAAACAGCTTCCTAATGAGGGCTTGTCAGCTTCTGCAACTGCTGACAATTTCTGCAGCTTCCTGTCGGTTGGTTTGGCTTGGAATTCGAATTGGACTCATTGTGACTTTGGCTGTCATGACCTTGGATGTGCTTCGTGGACTCAGCGCTCTGGTTTGGACTTTGATTCTTGTGGCTTTTGACCTTCAGACTATCTTGAACACTGTTTAACTGGTTACTCCTTAAACTCGGTTTGCTTACTGACTCTTAATCGTGATTACATTGGCTTTTGACCCTCAGACTGCCTATAAACGCTGTTTAACTGATAACACTTGGAACTCTGTTTGCTTGGTTGGCTCACAATTAAGATTTACTGCCTGGAGGCCAGATTGAGGGGGGGGGGCTTGTTAACCCTTGCCTGGCGTTTGTTCCCCATCTGACCTCTCTGCCCAGAACAGATTGCAGAAGCTGAACAACAATCCTCAGCATGGACCAGTTAAGGGCAGAGAATGCACAGCTGGCCCAGTAGGTGGCCGCCCTTGCCGGCCAGTTACAGCAACTACAGGCAGCGACTGCACCTGTTCCAGCAGCCATTCCTGCTCCCCTGCCTGTAGTAGGTGTCCAGTGACAGTCCTGGACAAATTTGACAGTATACCGGCCCAGTTTCCTGCCTTTTTCAGGCAGTGTGAACTGTACATGACCTTATGGATTGAGGATTTTCTCACCGACTGGGTGAAGGTGGGGTTTGTTTTAAGCCTGTTATCTGGACCCGCAGCATGTTGGGTGACTCCGTTGCTGAATCAGGCGAACCCGCTGCTGGACAATTACGCCCAGTTCTGCACCCAGCTCTGCCTCATGTACAAGGACCCGCTGAAGGCGCAGACTGCATGCAGGTGTCTTAAAGACTTGCGGCAGGGCAAGTCCTACATCCAGGAGTTCCGGCTGTGTAATCACGACACGGCCTGGAATAAGGCAGCTCTCATTGACATGTTTCAGGACAGGTTGTCCAAGAAGATGCTTGATGAGCTGGCCCGAGTCGACCCCCTGGATCGTTTGATGCCTTGGTCTTATTGTGCCTTCGCATCGATGCTCGTCTCCAGCAGCGCCGGCGTGTACGGCCAGCGGTCCAACCCGCCACCCCGGTACCCATGACCACGGTGCCACCGGCCGAACACATGGAGTTGGGGGCTTCTCGCCCTCGGCTCTCCACGGAGGAGCGTGAACATCGTCGTCGCCTTGGGCTGTGCCTCTATTGCGGGGAGCAGGGCACTTTTCTGCGACGTGCCCCAGGAAATGTTGGACTCTACCACCACCGATCACCATAGGGGTAAATCAATCGGGAAACGAGTAGAGCCTGAATCGAGAGGCGCCTTGAGCCGGGCCGAATCTCTGAAGGACTCACCCCCCCAAGAACATGGACCAACAGTCTTCCCCACATTTGGTGTTTTGACCAGGGCAACAGCAGGGAATAAGAGTGCATGCCCCTATCGACTCGGGGGCAACCACACGCTTTATGGACGCAACCTTTGCCAGTGACCGGTATCCCAATGCCAATTGGACCCACTCATTCGGGTGGAAACCATTAATGGGTGGATCTTGCAGTCAGGACCCATCTCTGCTGCTACCCAGCCACTCGGGATGCACGTCGAGGCACATTAGGAACGCATCCAATTCCTTGTCACAGCAGGGTTGCATTTCTCTGTGGTGTTGGGTTGGACTGGTTGTGCCAGCATGACCCGATGATCCACTGGTCCCAGGATTTACTGGTGTTTTCAGTTGCCAATGTGTGGAGCATACCTGCCAGGCTGGGTCATCCTGATTGAGTGGAATCGTGGCTTCATTGTTGCCCCCAGTGGTATCAGACATTGCCGACGTATTTAGCGAGCGGGAGGTGGACCAGCTACCCCCACATCGGCCGTACGATTATACCATCAAATTGGTGCCTGATGCCCCCTTCCCGGTCAGTCGGATTTATGTCGTCCGAGCCTGAACTGGCTGTGCTACAGGACTTTCTGACCAAAAATCTGGCATGGGGCTTTATCCGGCCGTCTACCTCTCCTGTGGCTGCGCCTGTACTCTTCATTAAGAAGAAGTTGGGGGAGTTGAGGTTGTGCTGCGATTATTGCAAATTCAACTCCATCACGGTGCACAATCGGTACCCGCTGCCTCTTATTTCGAAACTCTTGGATCGGCTTCAAGAGGCACGGGTCTTTACCAAATTGGACTTGGGGGCTTACAATGTGATCCATATCAAAGAGGGAGATGAATGGAAGACAGCGTTCCAAACACGGTACGGACAGCCCTCGCCGTCTTCCAGCATCTCATGAATGATGTTTTCCGGGACCTCCTTGATCAGTTTGTCGTCATTTATTTGGATGACATTTTGGTTTTCTCCCCCGATCGTCAAAGTCATTGGCAACACCTTTGGACTGTCTTTCAGCGCCTCCAGGAGAACCAGCTTTATGCGAAGTTGGAGAAGTGCCAGTTCTTTCAGACCACCATGGAGTTTCCTGGGCATCGTATTTCCCCCGATGGCCTGGCCATGGAACACGGCAAGGTGGAGGCTCTATAGAACTAGCAACCTCCCTGTAAGGCCAAAGACATCCAACGGCTCCTGGGGTTTGCCAATTACTATCGGGTGTTTATCCCTCGTTTTGCCACTCTGACGGCGCCCCTCACTCTGCTCCCACAGAAACAGACTTCCTTTCGCTAGGGCACTTCAGAGCAACAGGTGTTTGAACAATTAAAACACGCCTTCCTGCAGGAGCCCATTCTCAAATACCCGGACCCCCGTCTCTCCTTCATGGTGGAGGCAGACGCATCCGACATCGCGGTAGGGGCCATCTTGCTCCAGGCCCAAGTACCTGACGGCATCCTGTTTTCCTGCGCATACCACTCACGCAAGCTCACCCCGGCGGGGTGTAACTACACTATTTGGGAGAAGGAGCTGCTGGCCATCAAGGTGGCATTTGAGGTTGGGCAACATCACTTGGAGGGGGCCCATCATCAGGTGGAAGTCTGGACTGACCATAGGAACTTAGAATTCCTGCAGGTCGCTTGGAAATTGAACCAGCGGTAGATCCATTGGTCCCTTTTCTTTGCGTGGTTCAATTTCCGAGTGGCCAAGCATGCTTTGGGTGCTCCCCCAGGACTACTCCGTCCGCTACCCGCGCCAAATCGTCCATGTGGGGGCGGTGTCCATGGTCTTTTTGACAGACCTACTGCCGTCTTCAGGGTTCACAACGGTATTGGTGGTAGTGGACATGCTCATGAAGTTGGCTCGGGTCATGATGCGCCTCTTCGTGCAGCACATTTTCCGGTTGCACGGCCTACCCAACAAAGTGGTTTCGGATTGGGGTACGCAGTTCACCGCCCGGTTTTGGAGGGAATTGTTGTGCTCCCTCGAGGTCCAGGTGTGCCTTTCTTTGGGTTACCACCCAGAGACGGATGGGGGAACGGAGAAGGTGATCAGGGTGTTGGAGCAGTACTTGCGCTGCTTTGTCAACCAGCAACAGACTAACTGGGCGGATTTGGCGGTGGCGAAGTTTGCCTTCAACAACTCCGCTCATAACTTCGACTCAGTTGACCCCATTCTTCGCCAATGTGGGCTACCACCTGCAGCTCTTCTCGTTAACACCCATGGATTCCCTGGTTCTGGCCACTGCGGACTTCTTTATGGAGCTGCAGGCAGTCCATCAGCTACTCTGGCACCAACTGGACAAGGCCAAGGACACTTACAAACGGGTTGCTGACTGGCACCAGAGAGACATGCCTCCGCTCGTGGTGGGCAATTGGGTGTGGCTCCCCTCCAAACACGTGCCGTCTGATTGACCAACGTGGAAGCTGGATCATCGGTTTCTGTCTTGAACACTGTTTAACTGGTTACTCCTCAAACTCTGTTTGCTTACTGACTCTTCATCATGATTACATTGGTTTTTGACCCTCGGGCTGCCTGTAAACGCTGTTTAACCGATAACACTTGGAACTCTGTTTGCTTGGCTGGCTCATAATTAAGATTTACTGCTTGGAGGCCAGATTTTTTTTGGGGGGGGTCTTGTTAACCCTTGCTTGGAGTTTGTTCCCCATCTAGCCTCTCTGCCTATGGGGGAAGAAATTGTCCTTGTGTCTAGTTTTGGTTTGCAATGCCCTATAGCAATGTCCGGAGGGAAGAAGTTGAAATAGGTTATGTCCAGGGTGAGAGGGGTCTGTTATTATTTTCACAGCCCTCTGTCTGGCTCGTGCAGTGTACAGGTGTTCAATGGAGGGTAGGTCTGTAGCAATTATTTTTTCTGCAGTCCTTTTATTATGTTAGAGTCTATGTTTATCTTGTTTGGTTGTTGTGCTAAACCAGCCAATTATAGAGGTGCATATTATGGACATTGGAAGCCAAAACAGTTCACAGAGCAGTGTACTACATGTACCAAATCCCCAAGCCATTAACTGCCTGTGCTATTACATTCTGTACCAGCTGAAGCTTCCAAACATTCTTCAATGGCAGACCCAAGAAGAGCATGTTGCAGTGATCCAGTCTAGAGATCCCAAGAGCATGAGTGATTATGAGTAGTCCCTTCCCTCCAATCCAGGAATGGGCACAATTGCTACACAATCCAAAGCTATGCAAAGGTTCACCTAGCCACGGGTATCACTGTGGCTACTTTGCAACTACTTTTCTGTGAACTCCTTGGTTCCGTCTCACCAAGCAGAATTGTGAGGAAAAAGTTGTGTCATTTGTGTTTTCTCTCTCAGGTGGCTGCAGCAAGTGCCTTTGCCCAGACCCTGCGACGTTACACTTCTCTAAACCATCTTGCCCAGGCTGCCCGGGCTGTTTTACAGAATACAGCTCAAATTAATCAAATGCTAAGTGACCTCAACCGGGTTGATTTTGCTAATGTCCAGGTAACCATCTGTATAGCTATGCTCTAGTTTGGCCATGCTGGGTTTTTTTCTTCCTTTTTCATTTACAACTAGAAACTAAAAAGGTTTCATTTTCCTATTGATTCAGGTGAGTTGAGTGCTACTTATTGCAAAACATTTTTGTCAGTTATTTTTGGTGAACAAGTAACCAGTATAGAAGTTGCTTCAAATGAAACATAAAAATATTTAATTTCCTAGGCCAATTATAATTAGCATTGTTTTTCAAAAAAATGAATAATAAATTTGCCTCACCAAGCTCATTATCAAAGCTGTTTTCTCAATCATTTCTTTATAGTGTTTATACCTTACACTTCAGCCTGAATTTTCCAAGTGGCTTTTAGAAGAGTAAAAGCCAGACCATTCATGTTGCCAGGTTTATAATCTGAATAACACATTACAGAATGAAAGCGAAAAACAGATAATTCAGTCACTTGTTCTTAATGTTTAATTTTCCTGTAATGGCCAGTTGTAATAGGAAGAGGTTACTCAAGAAGGCCAAATGACTTCCAGAGCAGAGGGACAAGTTGTTCTTCTTCACAGGGCAGCCTGACTGAGGAAGATCCTCAGTCCCATAAATTATTTTGGAAAATCTAGAGTTAATGAGCCATTGGATCTTTTTCATGGTTCATCTTTTAAATGAAGAAAATGTATTTCATAATCACTCATGATATATTATTGGCCTCTTATTACCAAATTACTTTGGTCGCTCTGTTTTCAGAATTTTTTAATTTTTTTAAGCCACTTCAGATTGGTCATTGGTTTATCCGTGGAAAGTGTGTGTATATGTGCAGCAATTGCATTGAATAATCTTCCTTCTCTCCTTGCTTCTCCAAAGGAGCAGGCCTCATGGGTGTGCCGGTGTGAGGATCGTGTAGTACAGCGGCTTGAACAAGACTTCAAAATGACTCTGCAGCAGCAGAACTCTCTGGAGCAGTGGGCCGTGTGGCTGGATAGTGTAGTCAGCCAAGTCCTAAAACCCTACCATGGCAGTTCCAGCTTTCCCAAGGCTGCCAAACACTTTCTCCTCAAGTGGTCCTTCTATAGGTAAGTGGAAGGCAAGAAGCAAATATTAGACATGCTCTTTGGTACCCAGGCTATAAGTGACATAATTAACAAGCTATGGTGTGCTACCTGAATGATATGTGCAGCACTGGGCTACTTCTCTTTCCAGCTCCATGGTGATTCGGGACTTGACCCTGCGAAGTGCAGCCAGTTTTGGCTCCTTTCATCTCATCCGCCTCCTCTATGATGAATATATGTACTACCTGATAGAACATCGTGTAGCTCAGGCCAAGGGTGTGACTCCTATAGCTGTCATGGGAGAGGTAGGTCTTGTGGCTGTTGAACATAAGAATGAATTGCTGGCAGAAAGAGGGTTCTGCAAATTCTGATTATCACTCACTTGGCAGGGGTATCCTAATTAAAGAAATGTTTCCAATACCCGCCCGTATATATGATGAGTTTTTATATATATTCAGTTGCCTTATAAATCTGATGAATAGCTGAATATAGACCAAAACTCCATATAATCAGGAGCATCAGTTCTTCTGTTCTGATGATATTTTTTATAGTAGTTCTATATCTGAAGTGGTTAGATTAATAGGAGATGCCATGTTAACTCAGGCTGGGTCTCTATTGTGCTTTTTCCTAAACCCAGAATAGAGAAATAGATGAAAAAACACATATAATTACTCATGCTTTATCCAGTGGTATTTCCTGTGCAGGACATTCAGGAACAGTAAATTATCAAGGTAAAATCATATGACTATATTCTGGATAAAAAATAAGCATTGTGTATGGCTATACAACTCTGTGTGTTCCTATATCTCTCCCCTAAACTTGTCTCTTTGTAGAGAAAATCATTGCTTATAAATAAAAAATGTTTTTATTTCCTTTTCAGTTTGCAAATCTGTCAAGTTCCTTGAACCCTTTGGATCCTGATAAAGGTACTGTCCAATTCTTTAAAGGGTTAATTGTTTTAAGGGATTAATTGTTTTAAGGGGTTAATTGTTTGTTTAATGTTAGATTGTTTGAAATTATTACTCATTCCTTTACAAATGGGAATTAATATTGTTCCTTCCATTTGTATGAAGAAAAGCTGTAGGGGTAAGGACATATTTAGATATGTTTGCAGCTAGGCCTGAAACAGTTGTGGTGCTGGAGAAGGCTCTTGAGAGTCTCTTGGACTGCAAGGTGATCAAATCAGTCAGCCCTGGAAGAAATATACCCTGACTGTTTGTTAGAAGCAGAAACGATGAAGCTGAGACTCAAATATTTTGGCCACCTAATGAGAAGAGAGGACTCAGTAGAAAAGGCTGTGATGCTGGGAAAGATGGGAGGCCAAAGGAGAAGGGGACGGCAGAGAATCAGATGGCTGGGTAATGTCACCGATGCAACAGGCATGAGTTTGGGCAGACTGCAGGAGGCTGTGAGGGACAGAGGCCCGGCGGGCCCATGGGGTCGCAAAGTGTCAGACACGACTTAGCAACTGAACAACAACAAGGCCTGAAACAAATTCTGCTCCAGTACAAGTTGGTTTTCTAGGGTCAGGCTCTTGATACCAGGACTGGAAAACAGAAGACAGGAAGGTATCCATGGAACTTCATGTAATGATTAGCTAGAACCCATTTCAGCCATTCTAGCTTAGGAATGCTACAGGAAAAAACATGCTAGACTTCTGTGCTGCATACTTTTGGGTTGTCTGCATTTACCTCATACCTCATTTCCTGGAAGGCTTTACAATGCTGAATGAGTCCTGCTGTCCATGTACAGAACTAGCTCATAAGATGAAATTAAAGGTGCATATGTGGGAGATGCCATGGCTTCAAACTCAGCACAGAGAGTGAAATTAGAGAAAGACTATGATCCAGATATATTTTTAATGCTTCTGTTCAGGTTAGATTCAATCCAAATAAGACAGAGTGTGTATTGATTCAGAGGCAATTGATTCCAGGCTTGTGCTATCTTTGACTCTTGATAGGATTGTGTTCTCCCGAAAAAAGCAGGCTGAGAGACCTCCTGGACATGGCTCCTGCTTGGAGTGACATTTCTCAGTGATCGTGGCAGCATAGGCGCTGAAGTCGAGGGCTGGGGGCAGTGCAGCTGGCTGAGACTGCTGAAGACCCAGGGCCTCTTCTTTAGCACCAGACCCTGCAACGCTCTCTGTAGTATCTTGTCCACTGAGATAAAGATGGCCTCAAGCCTCATGGTTTTTTAGAGGGAGGTGAAAGCATAGCTCTCCCAGAAAACCTTTGGAATGAGTTACAAAGTTTTAGATTGGAAATTAGATTAAGGATGTAATAATTTAATTGATTTTGGCACTGATTTTGTGCTGTTTTAGGAGCATTCAGCATACTGTATGTCATTATTATAGCCAAAGTTTCAGATTTGGTCTAGAATACTCAGAATAATAAATGGCAGTTTGTACTAAAAAAGCAGTGGCGTTACAAGTTTAATTGTGATATCAAGAATACATTGCCACCTGATGTTTTGTTTATAAATATTTTAAAATGGGGAATTATTTCAAGTGAATTAATACATCTGTTAAAGTAGCATAATTATTAAAAATCAGAGACGATAAGCAGAAGAATCTTAAGCTAAAGTAACTAATTATTTAATGAAAACAAGAAAATAAACATCCACTCATATTTTACTCTTTATATTTTTTATGAATTATTTATATGAAATCAAGACATTACTATAAATTGATTTTACTTGACAGTGAAAATGCATTTTTGTGATCCACTGTGCTTTGATTAATTTACAAAAGTAATAATTTTGCATACAAGTTTTGTAAACATTAAAACAAAAACTCCAGAGTAAAACTTAGGGTCTAGTACAGTACAGGAGTTTACTCTCTTAGCCATTCTGTGGCCAAGAGATTGCTAGTCAGCAAGTCAAAATGTTCTTTTTCTGTCCCTTAATTTAGACAAAAGTCTTAGTAATTTGTGCCTTCTGATTCCAAAGTGTACTGACCCCTGGTGTTACCGTACATATTCAGAACTTTTCCCACTATAGGAATTAATCACTATTGTATGCCTGAAGGCTAGCAATTTTGACAGTTTAGGGCCAATCTATATCTCTATAGTTGGAGTGACGGAAGGAACTTAGTACTTAGTTTTGAGATGATTGCTTGGTAATGAACTGCTAAGAAAATTAAGTTTCAATGCCTCAGTGTTCACGGTCTAACTTGGCTTTGTGCCTTCAATTGATGTAACTACTTCTTCTTTTGAATTAGATGAGGAAGAGGAAGAAGAGGAGGAGAGCGATGAGGAGATGCCACAAGAATTGTCTCTTAGCTCCAATGAATCCAGCAGCCTAACAGCTGAACCTATAGAGCCGCCATCAAAACTTGCACGGACAGATTCACGGGATATTTTTGTGCAAGCACTGCCCTCCAGTTAAAGAGGAATAAAGGAGGGATTGATTACTAAGTGGCCAGCCGAAGGTCAGGGTGCATCTTGCACTACGTTGTGCTGCCCTGTGATAAAGATGTGCTGTTCCCTGTCTCCGAGTGGTATGCAATGCGCTTTCATTTCATTCCCTTTTCTGGCCTACCTGTACCCAATATAAACCAAGTAAGATCCTAGCAACACTCCCCCTAAAAGCCTGCCTAATACCTGGTAGCACTTGGGGTACTTGGTTAGTGGACTGTTCATGATTTCACTGATTGGGTCAGTTTCTTTTTTCAACTGCCTGGCTGATTATCATAGGTAGTTTGAAATTGGCGTAAACCATGACCCCTTCACCCTTGGCTGATTTTTGAAGGGAATTTATATGCTTGACCAAGCATGATCCCATCTTATGCTGCTTGGAATGCATAAAATCCATGCTTTTAGATTATAAAATTGACCCAAATTTATCAAGAGTCTAGCCTTTTCTGCCTCTTGGTAAAAAGTATGATATGCAGAGTCTTTGGCACACCTGAGTTAGTTGAGCCACTGAAACTGTTCCTTGGTGAGTCATTCTCTCCACTAGTTGGATCAGGTTGAATGTCATTATATTGTGAGAAACTCATTGTGTCTACCTGTTCCTTGATGCTGAACATCTGTGTTATACTACTCAAGACTGCTGGACACAAGTGTTTGGATTTCCAGAAACTTGGGAGAGTGATGGTCAATGCTTAGTATAGGACAGGAATCTGCAAGAATTATTCCAGCTTCAGTGAAAGTTTCTGTGTAATAATCAGCATTGACTTCTTGAAGCTTTCTGTGGCAGTGGTTGAATTTATAAGTGGATTTTCTCAGTGCAGTATATGCAACTGGGCTTTCAGCTATTCAATGGTGCGATGTTATTTGGAATAGGGCAGCGTACATTCTGTAAACTGTAATTGTATCCAAGTTTGGTTTGCCATAGATGTATACATAATGATAATTACTAGGACAAGTACCATCTGCTGTACCCATTTTTCTGACCCAGCAGGATTCTGGCTACAGTTACATTTTCTTTTTAAAGGAAAAAATGAGATTTCAGCATCATGGTTTCAGTTGATACATCTTGAAATTTTGCCTGCCACTCTAGATTTTCTAATAGAGCTTATTCTGATTCTTTGGCTGCTTAGATTGTCCAGTGCTAATTTATCTTGGACAATTCATCCCGAGCCCATTGTTAGTGGGCTTGGGATGAATATTAAAAAAAATCAGACTCACGTTAAATATGTCTAAATTTACAGATGCTTAATGTACACTTGAAGTTCTGTTGCAAGGTCTTTCTGTTTCTACTTTCCCCTACTTTTTGGGATCAGAGTGGCAAGCCGGAGTAGTATTCATATGCGTTATCATCATCCCGGAATACAGTTTTTGTATACAGCTTTCAGACTATTGGTGCTTCTCCTGATGATTGTGATACACTTGCAACTTTTAGCTTGTGTACCCAAGACAAGTCAGGAAATTTCACACTATTAGTGTGAAGCTATTTTTGAACTCTGCTAGCACATCAAATATAATTGTCGCAACCTGTTTTGCTAATACCTTTTTCAAGCCTTACCTTGTAAAGCTAGTGGCACTAAAAATACACTTAGCCTTGGCAGACGCTAAGGCTTTCCTTCTATTGACCAAGAAACAATGTTTAGAAATTGACCCCACTGTTGCCTTCTTAAGGCCATTATAGTGCTGGTGATTGGGGTGGAGTTAATTCTTATCCAAGTGCTTGTAGTCCAAAGATTGCCTGCTACATAGGAATAAGCTAGGAAGTGGGTAAAGGAACTGCTATAATCAACACAGCTATGGAACAGGGTGCTTACTTATCTCAACCTAAACTTCTATTAGCCCACCATTACCTTATAGCAAAATAACTAGAACAGAGCATGCAATATAAACTATACTGGTTGAAATGATATTCAGACATTTTATTGCCAACTTGCTGAGAGACAGGAAGCCAAATGGACCAGAAAATAATTGGGGTATAAGTGGGTACAAAACCATAAGCAAGGATCAGCAATGCAGATTTCCTTCCTATTTGCATAGGATAGCACAAACGATCGTTATGAGTCAACTGGATTCATAGTTTACCAACTGAAATTGTTTTGACTTTACAGCTATTTAGAATTGAGCATGAATACTTGGGTTCCATTAGCAACAAATGCTATTTTATTTTGGGGCTGGGCATAATTACTATAGTGCCATTCTTCATCTTTTGACTAAATCTTAAAGATTATGTAAAGTATATACCTCTGTGAAAATAATTTGGTGATTGTATACTTTCTAGATAACTTATTTAAGCACTAATGGCCACTGATCCTTGAATCAAAATTAATGATACTACTGTATAGTATTCCCCTGCAGAAGTCTTTTAGCTATGAATGTCAAGAAATAACTAGGCTTCTAAATAATACAGATGGGCCTGAGTAAGTGGTCAAACAATATCTCCTTAGGTTTTAAGCTATCTCTACATGCTAGACATTTAGCACAAGCTCCCATATAAAGGCACTGTCTGATAAACCAGAAATTAGCTATTAGCCTGACTTAATCTAAATTTCCTGAGCAGAAAACAAGCCTATGAAGTGTACGTGTTGCAGGCAAATGGCCTCTAGTTGTTATTCCTCCTTAGGACACCTCTTCACAGTGGAAGCCATAATGAAAGAAACCCATTTTTGAAGTATGCTTATTTCCATCTTCAGCTAAATAGGCAAGCAGCTGGTCCAACTGCTTCCAGACTAGGATAAGCTCCAATGAAACAAATGCAGTTTGCTTAGTTGCATGTGACATTAGAGCACCAGGATCAGATACTTTTGAATTCTACTCATGAAGTTATCTTCTGTCCAACTTCTTTTGCTACATGAAGTCAAATGTGTCTGACACTGAACATAAACTTATTACTGTGTAGTCTCTGTTAAGTACATAAGCTTAACAAAGCTATTTCTAGTGCAAAGCTTTCTTTAACATAGTAGCCCAAGTTGTGAAGCGGCACAATCTTGAAAGGGAGTAAATACAGGGGGAAAACACAAGTTTAGACCTTTTTGCTTTGCTCATGAAGCAAAATGCTGCTTTCAAAGATATTTTTTGCACATAAAGCACCTCTTAATTTTGAATTACAGCATAAATATTTACAAAATGCAAGTGAGAGAGAAAAATTCTCCCTTCCCCTGCCTTTACTAGAGGTGCCAGAGTCAATACTCCCTTGCATAAGAACCCAGTCTCTCAGAGAAGCACCTTAATTCCCCTATCTGGTTCAACTATCATTTTCATAAACTATTTGTGGCAAAGCAGTGCGTAGTATTCATGGTTTCTACAGTACGTTTCTTGTGGCATACCTAAAATTTCAACTCCATTGTCCTGGACATGTGCATACCTTGGTTTGTTGGATGTATGAGTATATCCATCAGTGAATAGTATGTTTCATGCTCCAACAGGATAATCAATGATATTTACAAGGACAAGCACTAATCAGGTTTTAAGAAATAGATCCCTCTGTTCCAACATTTCCCCCATTCCTTGCTTTCTGAAATGTATGCAGATTGAAATTTAGCTTTATGTCCCAACTCTGGTAAAGAAAATGGATCTAGTTGTTTGCAAAAACCTTGCTTCTGTGAACTAGCGATTCCCTCTCTATAAACTGCATAAATGCTGGATCTATCAATCAAACAAGACTAACAACATGAATAAGCTTACCTTTGTATTCAGTTGCTGCCTTACACAACAAAATCCTTTCCCTCCAGAAATTATCTCCATGCACTAAGCAAATTGGCTGCAGAGCAGCTAGGAACAGTTCTTAGCAACCCCAAGTCAGTCTGGATACTGCAAACTACAGAAATACTTGCCAAGTATATTTAGTATCCCACACAAACCAGTCCTGTTTCCTCTCTGTGCTAGTAACTAAGCAAACAGATCTGATTAATCACTATTCTGGTTTGTATCTGAATATTAGATATTCTAGTTTTAAACAAAAATATCTGTGCTTTTCTATGTAATAACTAATTCTTGTTCTATAAACCACCTAAATATTGTGAGATTGGTGAAGATAAATTACTTGATATTTTTGGGTTTTTCAACCATCATGGCCTTATTTGTTCAATTTTTCCAGTGTTTTAAACCTGTGATATAGATGTTTATTGCAAAATCTACATATTGTATAAAATATATATTTTGTGTCGATTTTTTGTGCGGCGGCAGCAGCTTTAGCTGTTCTATAGACTCTAGCTGTTCTAGAGTCTCAAGAGCTTTGTAGGTGTCCTAGGTTCATGAGATGGGCAGTGCCTGTGGTCAGATGATGTATGTGTGTGTAGTCTAGAGTGCAACAGCTGTTTTCTACCTTTTGTAGTTCTTTCTTAAGAAATAAATCCAGCCGTGTTCTTTGCCTAGGATGCTGCTTGCTTTACTCTTGCAAAAATGAGTTCACATTTCAGCCTTCATGTGCAAAAGTAAAATCAAAGTATCTGCTTACAATCCCAACACAGGTTTTATGATATGGATGAATTTTCAGAGATTCTAAAACTTTCTTGGTTCATAGTGTTCCTGGATGCTGTAGCAAGCTCCCTAATTGTTTCATTTATTAAATATCTTATGCTGCAGTGCCATGGCAGAACTGTAGATCTACATAACTGAATGTTAACATATAAAGAAGGTCAAAGCTATATTCCACCCTTCGTATAACTTAGAGAAGCAACAAACAGCAAAAAGGAATAAACTCATTTCACAACTGAAGTCATGTTCAAAAATTCATCTGGTGCCCATTCCAGCAGAGCTATTTAAACAGGATGAATACAATTAATGTTTTAAGTAGCTACTTCAAATGGAATGAGCATAGCCTTAAAGGATTTTTTTTTTCTGAGACAGATGCCATTTGGCACCCTTTTGCTATTTCTCAGTTGTATAGGTTCTGCAATACATTTTTTTAGTCAGAGCTTTCAGACATGTATGTCTCTATTAAAAGTATATAAAAAAGACTGTCGCTCATAACAACTATAAAATAGAACACACTTATATTAAACTTCTTGGGGCCTGAAATTACTATAGTGATGTTTTTGCTAATATATGAATTCTATTCATGAGGACTGTTACTTCTGATTCAAAGTGAAGGTTGCCAATGAAAGGAAAAGGATGCTTCCTCTCGCACCTACAGTGCTCAGCATAAATGAGTACACCACAACAGATTTGTCAGAAAACCTTTACTTTACTTTCAGAATCAACATTTCCAATGGAACACTATACTACAAAATACTCCGACAAATGCAGGTCAGTGATTGCAAACAAAATTTGGTAATTTGCACACACACACACAAAGTATTTTTTCTAACAAATTCATTCAAGACCATGTTGCAAAAATGAATACACCTCTTAGGAGCAAAGCTACACTTTAGATAACAAAATCATAATTAACAAGAATTCAAGAGTCAAGAGTACAAAGAAAAATGCATGGTGCCTACAGTGAAACATGTTGGTGGCAGTGTCCTTCTGTGAAGCTGCATGGCTGCTGCTGCTGTTGGGAAGCTACATTTCATTGATGATGGTATCATGAATTCATAGATGTACTGTTCTATATTGAAAGAGAAGATGCTACCATCACTCCATGCCCTTTTTCGTGCATTTTTCCAGCATGGCAATCATCCAGAACAGACATCTAGGGCCACTGTTGCATTTCTGAAGAAGAACAGGGTAAAAGTGATCCAGTGGCCAAGTATGTACCCAATTGAATGCCTATGGGGAATTCTGTAAAGACAAGTTGAACATCACTCCATTCAACATTCAGACTTTGAAAGAGGTTGTTCTTGAAGAATGGAAAAAGATGTTGCAATATGTTAGCAACTTGTTCATTCGATGCCTAGAAATAAAGGGGAAATTTGCAAAGGATAGGAGTGTATGGAGAGCATCTACCCACGAAGAAAGGGATAGGTTAGAAAGTTAAAATGTAAAATGAATGATGGGTTGTGGAGATAAGGAAAATAAAAAGATTAAAAAATAAATAAAAATGAAGTCATTGGGAATGATAGATAAGGGAAAATAATAAATATTAATGTTTATGTTGATTGAATGTGGAATTAAGGCAAGGGGGAAAGTATTAAAGTTTGAAAATTAAGTTAAAATCATAAATTGAAACTTTTTTTGTTTATCTGTGTTGAATTAAGATCTGTGGAGTTAAGACAAGGGAGGGTATTAAAGTTTGAAAATTACTTAAATTGAAACTATAAACTGAAATATTTTTATTTATCTGTGTTGAATTAAGATTTATATTGCAAATGAAATGTATTCACTTTTTATAAGGTATAATAGAAGGAGATACACATCATAGAGATTAAATGTATGCTGAAATAAGGAGCAACCGTATACACCCCAAAACAGGATATGATGTAATATAGAGGCTGCAAAGGTGGAGCTAAGAAACTATTCAAAAGGACAAAAAAGAGATGAACACTCCATAGAAAAATTAACTAATTTAAGTACGGTATAAAAACAAAGATAAGAAAAAGAAAAATGAGGAACTGGAAGTGAAGATAGGACCAAAATTTTAAGAGAAACTACCGTATTTTTCGCTCCATAGGACGCACCTGACCATTAGATGCATCACATTTTTAGAGGGGGAAAACAGGAATAATATATTTTTTCCTGCTTTCCTGCTTCCATCCCGCTTGCAAATGGATGGAAT
>JANHFO010006818.1:0-12188 GCA_032468095.1 Pareas carinatus | reverse complement strand
GGCTGTTCACCGCCCTGAGTCCCTCCGGGGAAAAGGGCGGTATACAAATCCAATAAATAAATAAATAAATAAATAAATGAAGAGGATTACATGCTAACAAGAGGGAGAAGAATGCTGTGCATCAGTCTTTATATACCTTAACAGGATCAGTGTTAACCAATCACAACCCCCAGTTTTCCCGCACTTTGTCTGGGCTGTAGACAGCCTAGTCTGGCCTTCTTAAGAGTTACTAACTGGACATATGACTCATTCAGGAAACCCCAGGACATAGCAATCTCCCTAACCTCCTTGGAAAACTAAGGAGTCCCAATGGCTCTGCAAGAGGGGAGAAGCTATGCTGGCGCAATCTAGAAAAATATCACAATGGCTCTCCTATTCCAGCAGGTAACCCAAGGCTTAGCTTTAGCTGAACTTTCTACCAGGTCCAAGGATAGATAACTCCACAGCCAATCTCTGAAAATGATCAAGATCCCTTGAGTGTACCAATCTATTAGGTCCCTCCTCAACGCAGAGAAGGATCACCTTGTGAAACTGCCCAGTAACCACAATAATCTGTCCATGACAAGAAGCAAGACTCAATGACTCTTCAGTTCATGTTGTGTCAGCCCTGAGAGAAAAAAAGGACATAAAACATGGTGTCCGATGGACATCAAGCCCATGAGAGAAAGGAAAGACAGGCGGGTTTTGCTTGAAAATCCTAACTCTAGTCAGACTGAGAGGCCTGGTGTGCTGACAAAAAAAAAACCTTTACTGAAATTGAAGGAAAAAATACTGAAGCCTGACCATGCGTATATTTCAGTGCACACAGCAGCACTGGAAATAATTGATGCATTGGAAGAGTCCCAGAGGGGAGCAGAACAAAACAGATCCAGGAAATTTGTAGCAACTCTACTCCTGAATCTGCCCGATTGATGATAATTTGGACATCGTGAATAGTCTCTGATGTCTGCATACAGCAAAGCACAGGATATTGGATTACTGGGTATTTGATTATTCAGTTGCTATATTTATCACTTCAAAAGCCTAATAAAGAAGCCCTGAAAAAGACGGCCATAGACCAGGGGGCAGAGATCAGAGATAACACTTTCATGCTTTCTTATTTCACAATTTTGTAAGGATGTCAATCAAGAAAAAATATTAGAGAAAGCATCATATCATTCATGACAAGCAGCCCAAGACAGGGATGGACAAAGTTTTATAGCTCTCTGATCTTTATATTAAAAGACATCGTACGAACAGAGAAAATTGTTTTTATAAAAGATGGTCAGAGACAGTGCTTCCTGAATGATCTATATATTTGCAAATTTAATTGTTCTTCCCATTATGCAACATCATTCATGTATCATGACTGTTAATTCTTTTAACTGGAAATAATATATTATTCAGCATATACAGAATCAGCTTCATAGCTCTAGGAAAGGACTGTTAGGTTTCTCATCTTATAAAATTCATGAGCATTTTGCAACCATCTACCTTTTAATGCAATTCTGATCTCTTTTTACAAAATGTGGGGGACAAATTGCTAAGGAATTGGGTTTATCTTTTGAGATTTATACAGCTAACTGAGAAGTATTAAAACTTATATAGTGATTGTCAAGCTACCTGTTCAGAAAACAGAAAATCAAATTACTTTTGAATTTCCCACACCGGGTCCCTCGAGTTAGCTCCAATATTAAAAGCTACACTTTGTTTCCTGATACATGAAAATATTGATCTGGAGTAAGAGAAATGATGGGTCAGGGTTTTTTTGGTTAGGGAAAAAAAATCAGAAACAGCAGATGAAACCATTTCTTTCTTTACATTTGAGAGTAAGACAGCTTGGAAGCACAGGAATTTTTTTTAGCAGACTCAGTTTATTCCCACTCTAGTGATGTAAAATGTCTGTTTAGCATCACATGGCCATTAGTGAACCGATATAAAACTGATCCATGTTGCTATTATCACTGGTTGAATGAATCCAGAAGATGCTTCAACTGGTGTGGAGAAGTACTGGCAACTTTTTCCTTCTATTTCATTTTAGCTCTTGATTAGTGTTCCAGAATGACTTTCTTACTCAAAATAATGGACAAAAGAGACACCGACCTCCGGATTTCTAATTACAAAACAAATTGGAGTCTAATTCTCCATTTGGGAAGAGATGAGCAAAACTGAGTATGAGTCTTCGACTATGATTTAAATCCTTTCCTCATCCCATTTTCTGAATATTGGTTCTCATCTCAAAAAGTTTCTCTTCGATCACAGTAGAAATATAAAGAAACTGATTGTAAGATTCAGAAAGCTTCCCGTAGTGATGGAACGTGTTCTGGGGAGGTTAGATTAAAAAGGTGCGGAAGAAACAATTGAACATTACAATTCTTGTTGATTGCTTTGAAATTTTAAAAAAAGTATAATTAAAAGGGGGAAGGATTCTTTCTGTATGTTTACTGTCTGCAAGCTATGACATTGACAGGCATTTGTTGCATAAATTAATTTTGGAAACACAAATAACATACAGATAACTATCCTACAGCTCCCTCTGCTGCCCTTCTATTGGATTTCATAAAGGTTTAAAGAGAAAAAACTATGTCCCTATTAAAAATAAGCAGTTATGTAAGTGTATGAGGTAACAGTCTGACGCAGACATTTCTATTAATTTTAATACATGGTCCAAATGAATCAGTGGCATTCTGAAAGATATCTTTTCATTGCCTCTGAAATTCATGAATCAAACTTGGTATTAAAAAAATGAAAAGAAGATAAATTTCTACGATAGTAACCTGGCCACATTATATTCCGATTCACCAGGAATGGAACTTTTCAAGTGACCTTTTCTCTTTTTTTCTGTTCGATGAACTGAAAATCAATTTTGTAAAATAGAATTCTGACACACTTAATACAAACATGGATGTTTTTTTCCCAGTATAACTTTAGCACTTTTCTCAAGATGTTTAAATTTTATTGCACAAATTATTTTAGCTTCTTAAAACTGCTGGCCTCTTTCATCTTCATAAATCCTTATGATAACTGTCGACATTTCACTCTTTCACAATGTAGGAACTATATAGAGAAGACATTTGAAAATTAAGGCAAGATGTTCCTGAAAATATCCTAAATGAAAACATCTAGGGGTTTCAAGAATGGGTCCCCTTCCTTATAATTGACAATATCTCAAGCTGATTACAAAGAGATGCATTCACCGAAAGGGACAATATGTATGGTATGTAGGTGACATCCAAGAATCATGTCAATTTGAGATGGTTTTATATATAAATATTTTTTCTTTGGATTGTTTGCTTTGATTTTACTGCAGGCATTTTAATACAAATTACTGATTGTAACCTGCTGAGAACTGACTGATTGTGGCAGGCTGAAATCCAATCCAATCCAATCCAATCCAAACCAGTCCAATCAATCAATAAATTATAGACCACAGTGAAAAACACTGGGGTGATTTGTACCTGTGGACAGATGTGTGAGAATCATTAAAAGCAGCAGACTCTGAATCTAACCTCTCGTTGATATCCATCAAAGTAAATTTTGAGGAAATTTTGATAATCATGCAGAAAGTACCTGTAATCCTTTAATAAGTTTCTGGATCCCCCCCCCCCATAACATCAGGCATACATAGGCAGAATTTGGGGACAAAAATATAGTGAAAATATTCTCCCCTCCATTGAAAAACTGGTCCTGGTCTTTGCATGAGTCCCTAATGTAAATAACAAAGCACACCATCCATTGGATTTTGCTTGCGAATTCCCTGGATGAAATTATGCATGTAACAGGACCCATCTGGTATAGAAGTCATATTTGCATTAATTGAAAAGAACAGAAAGCCATCATGTCAAATATGAAATCGCAGGACTTGGTTTTAGATTTCACCTTTTCTGTACATAGCTACAGAATAGCAAAAAGCACATAAGCTTTCTATTTTGTGAAAACAAATGCATGAAATTCTTTCAAATGCTCAGAAAATGTCTTGGACCAAATTAAGAAGCTATGCGCTTTAAACTAGGGTTGTGACATCGACAGTTGAGTTTTCCCCAGATGCTGGGCATGCCATCTGGAATCTACTTGACCTGCTAGTTGGTGCAGATTTCCAGCTGCTGCTGTTTTTAAATAATAAGCCTCTGGTTGCTATTAGAATATACAGAAGTAATATATATTTCATTTCAGCAATCTGCTTGGTTGCATCCTTCCAAAAGGCAATGAGATTGGCATATGAAGAAAGGTTTAATATTTCACTGCCCTGGTTCCTACTTTGGTATACTGATTAGGAAATCACAAGACACACACCATTCATAAACATCCTGTCAGACATTTTGCTTTTACCCTGATTGTAATACAGTATTTCAAAGATTATTTGCTTTATTTTTACTCTTCCTAATTTAAATATACATAATTTTCTGGGAGCATTCCCTTACTCCTCTTCAAGAGCGGTGAAAATAAAACATCTGCTGAAACATCCACAATGTTTTTCTTATTTGAGGCAAGCCTTCTATCTTACTCAGATTCACAAGAGTAGAGATCCATAAGCATTCAACATTTGAATATAAACTAAACTAGTTTAATATGTGCCCCACATTGCCACTTGGTGGAGAATAAGAAAGTAAATAAAGCAATGGAGTATGCAGAGAGGGGAATATCCTGGAGATCTTCCTTTTATTAGGAAAGGAAGACTAGACCATGAAGTCTAAAATAATGTGAATTCATCCATAAGGCATGTGAATTCATGGTTTCACCTGAAAACGCTTATAGCATTTAATTACAAATGGGAATGTGTGCCTATGTGTGTATGAGCAATATTGTGAGGAAGTTCAGCATATCCTCTCTCATAATGTAGCTGCCCTTAAAGAACAAGCTTAAAATTGTTCTCCAATATGCTTCGAAGTCAAGAAGCAAACTATTTGTACTTACATTTGCAATAGGAAATGTGCAGCTAAGTCTTGAATGTCATTCATATTAGTAGAGCAAGCAGGAACACTTAGCAAAGTTTCCTCTTTTTTTTAAGAAATGAAGAAGCTTCTATTGAAGTAACATTAGCTATCCGTATGATAAACTCCATTGATTTTTTAATGTAACCAGTAGCATCATAAGTAAAACTCATAACATTCCTGAGATTTCTACCACACTTGTAAATGGAGCATTAAAACTCTAATATGTTATTTGATAAAGGCCAGCAACCACAAATATTATATTTTCATCCATTATGATACATTTTGATATGAAGAAAGGCATTCACCATGATATTTCATCCATGGAAAACAGTAGCACAAATGCTAAGGAAAAGACAAGATAAATACAACATTTGACAAGAGTCAGAGAACGAAAATATTTTTGCAAAACCGAGATATGTTGCTTCATTTATGCTTATTAAAATTTATATTGTATGTGGTTCAGACTGAAGGAAATTACCTGGAGGTTTTTTTTCCTTTCAGTGTCTTGTTCTCAAGATTTACATCCACTTTATTGCTTTGTGAGAATTAACAACCTAAAAGAATTCAACGACATTATCAGCATTCAAGAGCATGTTTTTTTAGATCATTAAAACTTTCCACTTTCCAGCTACTGGAAAGACATTTCCTAATATCTGAAACTTTGAAGTAACTTTTTCTCATAGAATGTCATGCGTTCAATGCTTGATTGATTGCTGCACAGTTTATTTATTAAACAAATCTATACATAGTTATGTCACGAGACCTGGGGTGGGGGTGGCTAAGAGTTGATACTCTCTTGATCCTACTGTAAGAGATATATTCTTAAACATGGTTCACTTTGTCCAATGTTCTGGCGTTCCTTCATCTAAAAACAAATTAAGTCTTCATCCATTGGTCATAAAAAGCCAATGAATACAAATTTACAATACTTTGTAGATATTGTACTGGTCATAGATAATTTTGTGTGGCTTGGGCCTGCCCTTTTCACTTTTATTTGTTTCCTAACACAATCTGGACCAACAAAAGTTTCTGTGTTTTCATTCTCCTGCTTCCAGATCCTCCAACTAGCCCTTTCAAAATATCGGTCTCCCCAATACTGTCAAGTAACTGGCAAAAATAAAATACTGAAGAAAAGTACAAAATTTAACTGACTAAGTCAGATTACAACTACTTAGAAAATGCAGAGCAAGCCCACACCCTATGACTATTCTGCCAGATGTATCAGTCATGTCCCTAGAAGCCCAAACGTTGTGAAAGAAGACTCTGAAGGAGACAGTCTCATGGCTCAGGAGGTACTGCCTAATCTGAAAACATGACATTAAGGAAAGAAACATCAACCCATTCCATTCTGCTTCATGGCATTGTTTTTATGAGCAAAATTTGGAGACGTTCCCTATATGCCATTTTAAATTCCTGGAGAAATGCAAAATATAAATCTAACAAATAAATATTGCATAAATGAAGAACTCTACTCATCTCTGGGTACATTTCAATGTTCCACTCATTCAGTCTTCCTGGTCCTTTTTCCACTAGATCGCCTCATCCAGTTCACATGGAACCATTTACGAGAACCATCTTTTCTTATGGTAACCATATTTTGTTGCATTTCCTTCTCCACATGCTGCATAGACAGAAATCTTCAAAGCAAGTCTTCTGCCCCCTTGACTTTAGTTGGTTTCACACAGTCCAACATTTATCCATGTCCATTCACATAATTACATGGTAAAAGGTCACTGTTTTGTGGCATTATACAATGATTTCCACTATATGCTACTGACAACATACTGATGGTTGTTAGAAAGAAAACTGGAAAAAGTAGAGGATGCATGTGGGCTACTGAATGTTGAATACATTTTGCACTTGCAGGTCCCACTCAATGAGTAGGTGTCTACTGTGGCTAGGATGGCCTTTGCAAAAATCTTGTGCCTTGTGTACCTGTTGTACCTATTCCTGGATCAGGGAGCTTTGCTCAGTGACCATGGTGACTTCCAGTTGAATTGTTGCAATGCTTTATATATGGGTCTGCCCTTGAAAAGCATTTAGAAGCTTCCATTAGTTCAGAATTCAGCAGCATGTGCAATTCTGGGTGCACCAAAGTTCACCCATGTGTGACACCCATTTTTGCACAAATCACACTAGCTCCCAGTATGATTCTGAAGGCAATTCAAGGTATGGTTAGCACCTTTAAAGCTCTACATGGCATAGAGTCAGGTTACTTGTGGGACCATCTCTTTTCAAAGATCTCTGCCTAGATATCAAATTTTCAAAAGAGAAGAGGATGTAAAACAATAGAGAGAACCTAACTCTGACTAGTGATATAGGTGGATGATTGGCTATGGAATAGAACTGAACAGAGAACCAATGTACTGAATAACATTTTCACAACATAATCTTTAATTAAATGACCAACCCATGTTTATTTTCTCCTTTACATCAGTCTGAAAGCAACTTTCAAAAAATGACCATGGTTCTACTGTTAGCTACCACACAGTATATGTAATAAAAAATGTAAAGAACATTCAGCATTGTATAAATTATTATTAATTTTTCTCTCTTCCTAAAACATCACATAAATAGTAATTCCATGCCTTACATTCGATCAACTCTAAAATGCCTTTAAAGCAGACATTCACTCTTAATTTTTTCAGAAATAATGAAGTCACTTATCCTTAATAGTGCTTTTGGTTTGGAAGGTTCTCCAAATGCCTTCATTAGTTTTAAATCCAAATCCATTAGTTTTAAATTGCTCACATTTTTTTCTCCTGCCTGGCAGGAATTCTTTCTGGCAGGGAGTCCAGCTGCAAGGCCATATTATTGTAACTATTTCTCAGAACTGATAACTTCTGGGAAAGTAAATTATCTCAAAGCCTGAAAATGAGAAGGACCCCGAGGATAAAAACATCTTCTTGTGGAGAAGCCCAGATGGTAGAAGTGTCTGCTGAAATCAATTTTTCCCTTGTAAGCAGGAACTATGAAAACCTTTGAAAAAAAAGTCATACTCATTCTGCTTACACCTGCAAAGAAGACTATACCTTTTGGGCATGAAACTTGATCACAGCTTCATCCTGAGATGTTACTTTCTATGACCAAGTCAAACAAAGCTGCGGCTCCTGTCACGATTTTCATTATGTATTAGAACATAGAATATCAAACTTGGAAGGTACTGTGAGGTCTTCTAGTTCAATCCCCTACTTGAGTAGGAGACCATATACCATTTCAGACAAATGGTTGTTCAGTCTTTCTTTGAAAGCCTCCAGTGATGGAGCACAATTTCTGAAGGCATGATGTACCACTCTCGCTCTCACCATTAAGAAATTTCTCCTTAGTCCAAGTTGCTTCTCTCCTTGGTTAATTTCCATCCATTGTTCCTTGTCTTATCTTCTGGGGCTTTGGGAAATAGATTGGACCCCCTCATCCTTCTAAGAGTCCCTCAAATATTGGAACACTTATTACCTTGGCACAGAAATATTAACCTGACTTAAAATCACAAAAAAGGTATTGGTCTTTATTGAACCAAATAACTTCTTATACCCATTACTTAAGGCAAATACCCATGGCTTTTCTCTAGCATCTCTCTTTGTTGCTTAGAAGCCCATCTTTTTATCTGACAAATGAACTAACAAAGTCATTTATTGGGGCCACACCACAAAGTAGCTAGTTGTTCCCACCAGCAAGTTCGAATGCAAGGACTAGAAATGGAGGTTATTCAATTACAGGGCTCCAATTATGTAACTTTCTCCAGAAAAAAAATTGGGCAGTCAATCTTCCATCATCCCTTCTGCTAAATGATCATTACTGAAAGTATGCCTACTCCTCATTTGTCTTTCAGATGATTTCTTTAAAATTACTTTGCTTTTAATCATTGTAAATTTTTGGTTTTCTGGAAAAAGTCATTTGATTATGACTTTTCAGTTGATTATTTGTTTTAACCAGAAATAATGTTTATTGGTCTCTTAGTATATCACTATAAGATGCCAACCATGTTATGGTGGCACAAAATTATGAATCTACCGTGTTTTCCTGAAAATAAGATACTGTCTTATATTAATTTTTGCACCCAAAGAGGCGCTAGGTCTTATTTTCAGGGAATGTCTTATGTTTTCGGAGGCCGCCCAGAAGTCTGAGGCCTTATTATCGGGAAGGTCTTATTCTCGGGGGATGCCTTATATTTCAGTGAGAGGCAAAACTATAAGTAGGTCTTATTTTCGGAGGATGTCTTACTTTCAGGAAAACAAATGTTATTAAATGCTATAAGCTCTTGTGAGCTGTAGCTCACTATCTTAGGTGCACAAAGTGGTTAGACAGATCTAAGATTATCTCACCTGAATTTAAATCTTACATCCATCTAGCTCAGTGGTTCCCAAACTTTTTCAGTCCACCGCCCCCCTTATGCTGCAAACTCATCCTCAGTGCCCTCCACCTCCACCCCCTATAAATAGCATTATTTGGAATAGCATACACACATATACACAGAATGAGAGACACACAGATACGCTCACACAAATAAAAATATACCGCTCTCGCACTTCACTTTCTCCTAATCGTTCGCTCGCCAGTCGGCCCTAACTCAGGGCTGAGCTCCAGGCGCTCCTGCGGGACAGCCCAAGTTCTGGGCGCTTTGGGCGCATAGACTGAGTTTTGGATGCCCCCCTAGCCTCTTAGCGTCCCCCTGCCACCTCCCTGGCTTCCTAGCGCCCCCCAAGCCATCCCATTGCCCCCCAGGGGGGCAGTACCACCCACTTTGGGAATCACTGATCTAGCTGTTGCTATACACTCGAGGAAGTGATATACAGCTCACAAAAGCTTGTGCCTTTTAATAGCATTTGTTTAGTGAGAAAGTATTACAAGACTCCTGATAGACTATTAACACTATTATCTAAGTAGGAAGAGCAACACAGAAATTAACTAAGTAAATGAGATTCTAGTCCAGTTTTCTGCCAGTATGAATGTGTTTGTATTGTCCATTCATTTTCAGATCTTGACTAATTTGAGCAGCAAACTTTGAAAACAGATTTCAGGAGACACAATCCAGAGATATGTACTTGCATTAAAGTGAGCAGAAGTAAACAATCTTTTATCCCTTTAATACTCAAGTAGATGTGGGAAGCACAGAACAGAGTCAACAATTGTCCTGTCATTGCCTCATGTCCTTGACTGTCTTGGGTGAACATCTGAAGAGGACTAAGATGTCTGCTTAAGTGCTCCATCTCAAATTGTGGAGCAACTTTGCTAAGGAGTTAGTTCTCTTCTTTTCCCACTATAATAAGTATTGATTTTTTAAAAAATTTCAGCAAATATTTTTGCATATGTTATTGGCTATGAATTATCTGCTTTTCTATTTCCCATTTTTAGATAGTCAGTTTGGGTTAGGGTTAAACCATCAAGCTAGAAACTGAGAAACTGTGATTTCTAGTTCCCATTTAGGAACAAAGTGTCACACTCTTTCAGTCCTAGGAAAAAAGGAATGGTGAGTCACTTTTTAAAATCTTGTCAAGAAAACTTTTTTTTTGGCATTCAGGTTTTTAATATTTTTTAACAATAGAATAATACATATTTCCCCAGACATGATGTCTGAGTATACAGCTCATTTCTACAATTTTAATTTCCACTTCCCCCCTCTTTTTTTCCTTTATAAATAATTTGTTTAAAATCCCATAATTAAATATATTCCATTTAAGGTACTAAAATAACAACATTAAGTAAAACAAGCCAAAAACAAAACTACTTCTCATGTTAATTTAGAAATATTTCATATTGTAGTTTAAGTTTAACATTTATATATTTTCCCATTTCTCTATTCATATAAGTATATTATTTTAAAGATTATTTAAATTATTTCTCGTATTTGTTCATAAAGTGAATTCTCCATCTCATTTAACATTCCAAACCAAACTGTATTTCCCATTTGTCTAATAACTAACAAAACTTAATTATTTTGCACGCTATTTCTCATAATATTCATAGAGATAAATCTTACTAAAGGTATTTCATTTCAAGTTTAGAGTTCAAATCTATATATTTTCCCCATATATATTTTTTTCTTATCAAACCTAACTTTTACTATTTTATTATTTAATTCCATATCTCATTATATAAATTTCTATTTTTCATACAGTAAATCCCACCACTTTTATATTATAAATCCCACCATTTCTATTCATAAAATAAATTCTAAATTTTAAACATATTCCATGCATATTCAAAGTTTAATACTATGTATTTTTCACATCAAATACCAGTTTTATTATTTTATCTGATACCTCTTTGGGTAAATTTCTGTCTATCATACACAATAACCTCCCCCTTTTCTCTCTCTTTGTTTTGTTTACATTGCTTTTCTTTATCCCGAGCTACTTAACAGATTTCATATTGTCCCAATATTGTCCCAATTGGTTAGGATCCGCTCCATTGTTAGTCATCTGTTATTTATTTATTTATTTATTTGAATTAGTCATCTGTAAATAATGTTGTCCTCTGATTTTTTTCATTTTCTTTAAAGTCTGTTTCCCCATTCTATATTGCAGTGGTGGCAAATCTATGGCATGTGTGCCAGAGGCGGCACTCAGAGCCTTCTCTGTGAGCATGCACGCCATCGCCCCAGCTAGGTTGGAGGGGAGCATAGCTTACAGTGGGCCACAGAAGCTGGGGTAGGCCGAGTGTGGGCTGTAGAAGCTGGGGCAGGCCTCTGGAAGGTTTGTGTTGGATGGGCCGCAGCTGGCGTGGGGGGCTGCTAGGGACACCGATTGCTGCGGGGGAGGTGCTGATGGGCACAGGGGGATCACCGATGGGCACAGGGGGGTGCGTGTTGCTGCATTGGCACTTTGCGATAAATAAGTGGCTTTTGGGTTGGACAGTCTTTAAAAGGTTCGCCATCACTGCTATATTGTATTACTTCAGATCTTACTCTCATTTTCTTATTTCTTGTTGTTGTTGTTTTTTGTAAGTCTTTTATAAATCTTTCCGGGCAATCTACCGTATTTTTTGCACCATAAGACGCGCTTTTTCCCAAAAAGGGGGGGGGGAAGTGTCTGCGCCTTATGGAGCGAATACTCCCAAAAAGTGTGGGAGATTGCTCCGCAGGGTGCTCCAAAGCCCGGAACAAAGTCTGGAGATCAGCTTGCAAGCAGAACTGGGGGCTTCCCAGCACCATGTGGAGCGATCTCCCCCCCCCCGCGGGGTGGTGGGAAGCCTCCAGTTCCATTTGCAAGCTTATTTCCGAACTTCCCAACACCACGTGGAGCAATCTCCGCCCCCCCCACGGGGTGCCCCGAAGTT
>JANHFO010006816.1:24068-37579 GCA_032468095.1 Pareas carinatus | reverse complement strand
TTATGAGGCTAGAGATTTGAGGCTAGAGATTGCAGTTTGCAATCAGGCACTTTTGTGCCAATCATTGTTCAGTTTCACCCCCATCCTAGCTATGTTCAAGTCAAATGTATGCTTTCTCAGTATGGGAGTATGTGTGTATGGGGGGGAGGGGGTTGTAAATGATATATTTTGAACTTGGCTCAATTTGTGGTTCTCTAGTAGAATACAAAATACAAGATACTCGCAGATACTGAAGCCTGAAAGTCTGTGTACCTCTTGCATAAATGGTATGACTGAAACTCTCTTTCAAATCCTGAATAATGGTAAAATTTAACTAATGATTAAAAGAAGCTGGGGAATTCAAGTTAATATTTGACTAGGTAGTGATAACAACAAAAACATACCATTGAGGTGACAGTAGGGCAGTTAAATGTTACTGTACTTCTTTCTAAAACAAAAATGTTAGAGGTTAATCTGACAGTTGGCTGTCACATCAGAGTTTGTTGATGAAAATTACTCAAACTCTCTAGTTTCTAAGAGAGTTTCTTTAATGCCGATTCACATGTGATCTTTGAGGATATACTGAAGTTTCCAGGTGATTAAATTGAATTGGAAAAAGTTATTTAGCTTTATACTTGTTTGATTGGCTGTGTAAATATTCTGCTGTATTTCACTCAGGAGCACTGGATGATATATCTAATAAAGTGCATACTTTTATAGACAAGTCATTTTCAGGAATCACAATCTGATTGAATCATCTGAATCCAAAATAGGTTGTAAGGAAAAAATGTTATATAATATTTATTGAGCAATTTTTTGATACCTTGAATTAGTTGTCTCTCTATATCTGAATAAATCCTATTACTAGAAACTTTTAATTGAGCTATTTGTTTCATACACATCAGAAATTACTCAATCCAGTTAAAGATGTTCAGTAGTTTCCTAATTATTAAGAAACTTGGGATTTTTTTTACTTCAAAGACTGAAGTGGGCAGGAAGTAAGAAAAAAATAATAATGTTCAAGCTGGTTTCTGTACCCGTAGTTGTAAGTTAATATATACCATGTTGTTAGGGAAGATCTTAGCATTATCTTCTCATATCTTTTGGTCAGATATGAATAATTTTGAGATGCATACAGAATAGCAGATCTATTCAGAATGGGATACTGTTGTATATCACCCCATAAATGCACAAGTTATTTCTGTAAGAATTAATGTGGAATTGAATCTTAGAGATTGGTATTAAAAAACTCAATTTATAAATGGAAAAATTCTTTCACTCAAAGGGTGTGTAAAGCAGAGGAGAGGGTGTTTTTAGCACTCATCTGCCTCAAGCATCCATATTTCTAAAAATATTAACATAATTGCTTAATATTCATTTGTTAATTAATTTAATGTTCATGTGAAATTAATGATTTTCTAAAGGGATGAAAAACGTTTTTTGTGAGGGGACGGATGTCTAGTTTTCTTAAGTCTGTAATTATTGCTCTGATATGGTGATCATCTAGATTTTTGCAGGCCAAAGAAAGTAAAGCCTGAAAAAGGTATGTATATGTGTGAAAACATACTTAAAACTAGTTTATACCTTGTCTTTTCAAACCACCCTTACTTCCTCAACATTCATATACAGTTTCATATATTACCTTTGCTTTTTTAAACTTCTCATCGGTTTTGAGGATCCTATCAGTTTTATCAGCCACAACTTGGAAGGATACTTTGATTCCTATAGTGGATGAATGGTTGCAAAAGTTGATGGAGATAGTGGAGATGGTCAAATCAACTGCTTTGATTAAAGAAGAGAATACAACTCATTTTGTTTCTACTTGGAAACCACTTTTGGACTTTGTGCTTGTGGTGGAAAAAAATGAAACTTTGGATTTTGCCTATTGGATAGGTTTGATGTTATAGAAATGTTGAGGTTTAATGTTATTGCCTTGTTCTACTGCACCAAAAGGAATCAGAAGTCAACACTTTTTTCTCTTTCCTCTTTCTCTCCTTATCTCTCCATTATCTTTATTTTTCTTTGTATGTATTGTATTTTATATTTTAATAAACCAATATAATTGACATATCAACCACAACATGCTTAGTTTTTTTGTTGCTCTGAATTCTGGCTGTGGTTTCTGAAGAAGAGGTCGGTATAGAATCAAGCTTCCCTTATCCACAACTTAATCATGGGTGATAATGCAGATATGACCTGCATCATTGAACCCTTGGGTTGGGCAAGAAAGGGAGGGTTCACCTCTCTGAAATGTGCCCTCCAGGATTTTGAACGTGGCACCAAGTGCAGCTTCAAGACAGAGTTGGGGGTGTGGCCATTGTTTTTTGTAAGTTTTTGGTTGGCCACTAGTGTTTTCTGCCTTGGGCATTGCTGAATATGAGATGCTTTTTGTGTGGTTGGGCCATAGGGATCAGTGGAGATTGCTGCTCAATTACCATCCTCCTTTCATGGCAGCAGCATTCTTGCCTGTGCTCCTAGGCTCTGTGTCTGAGCTGTGCAATGGGATTCCCCATAGTTTATGGTTTTTGGAGATTTCAATCTGTCTTCTCTAGATTTGTTAGAGGATCAGAGTTAGTACAAGAATTTATGGCCACCATGGCAGCCATGGACCTGATCTAACTTATTCATGACCCTACTTGTACAGAGGTCATACATTAAATCCTGGTGTTTAATCTGGGCAGTGGTGTCATGATTTGGATTTGGGGGGCATTGACATCAGTCCCCTTTAATTGGCAGCCCACTCTTTCTTAGTCTTATGGTTCTCCCCTGCCCAGCTTAGATAATACTTCATGTCTGACTCTGGACAGGATGACACTGTTCCTGACTACAATTGTTTGCAATTTGAGGATGGTCACAGTTTCTGTTCACAGCCATAGCTGGGGGGTCTTTGCACAGATTTCATCTGTGCAAATTGTCCTCTTTCTTGAACTGGTTTAGTCCTCTTTTTCATGATTTGACTAGTGGGCAGCGATGAGGCAGAAATCTTGCTTGGTGTATCAGTTCCCCTCATTTAAGAGAGTAGTAGCTACAAGAGTAGCTACACAGCTTGGTTGTCCACATTTCACATATTTGGCTAAACAGTAATGTAATACCTAAATAGAGCTACAGAATAGTAGATAATTGAAATTTTCATCTCAAAGGAAAATTCCTGAAACACAGAATTATTTAGTCTCATGTAAATAGCAACCCCCCTGGTATTTGCTAGTTGTGGAACTGATTCAGCATGGAAATTGTGGTTTCCATGATTATGATTTGAATAATTCTCACCATCGGCATAAGTCTAGTCTCTTACTCTCCTAGTTTATACATGTAAAATTGTATTGCAGAATATTTCACTTTGTTAGTGAATAAACCCGAGAATACTGTCCTCTAAGTATTATTTATTTTAGAAAAAAGTGTGAAAGAAATGATTTCTGGAAGCTCAGACTGTTTTTGCTCTTTCTGTTTTTAAAAAATAATCTAGTTTTAAGGTTTGGGATATAGTTTAGTTAATATCAGCATAAGTACTATTTAATTTTTCAGTGCAAAATTAAAGAACAAAGCATTTGTAATGGTGGCTTTTTTGAGCTCTGGTTCAAATACTCATGTTTTGATTGATCTGTACAGATCTAGTAAAAGTAGCAGAACAATGTATATTGCAAATTTATTTAATTAAAATCTAAATAAAGCGTTCTTTTAAAAAAATACCTAGTACTTTTGTATATTATTGTATGGGAAAAAGCTGTCTTAAAATTGCTGTTTGATTCCAAGTAATTGTTTGCAAAATATTACCTCACTGGGACTTGTATGTTGTCCAAGTCTTACTTTGTCTTTCTTTTGTTGTCCCAATAACACGTTGTCCTTTAGGTGGCTTAAAAGGACTTGGGTTTAACTTTTATAGCTTCTACTATGGAAATAATAATACAAAAAGTTTTTATTTCCTTTTTTTCTTTCCTTGCATTCTTATTCTTTTTTCCTAACCTTTTCCTTAGATATGACTTTTATTACCTATAAAAATCTTAATAAATGTAAATCAATAAAAATGAAATTTAAAAATGTTTTGCTTCACATCATGGAGAAATAAATTTTTGCTTTATTTGGATCAAGAAAAAATGAATGCCTGAATTATCCTCTAGAGTGCCTTATGTGAAACTGCACTAATATTTGCCTACCTTGCTTAACAAATAAATACGATGTAAATAGCACATATTATATAATACACAATTAATATATTAGTTATTTACTATAATGAAGAGCTTAGTTATATCTGCCATAGAGCCATAAGTTTCCGGATTTCAGAAACAGCAAGTACACTTATAAACTCTTCTTGTTTTCCCAATCATAGCATTCAGGCACCTGCAAACAGAAAAAGGCTTTGTTTTACAGAAGGCAGAATTCTTTATTGACATTCCTATACTTGATTTTGTAGAACAGGCTTTTCAAGTGATTTGCTTACAGATGTTAGTTTCTGCTATCCAGTCACCAGTATAGTTGTGGTTTAAGCCAGGGGTCACCAACCCTTGATCCATGGACCAGCACCGGACTGCAGCATGCCAACAACCGGGCCGTGCAAACAAGCCAAGTCTCATTCACAAGATGTAGGCAGCATGCAAAACCACGCCCCCTCCGTCTGTGGAAAATCTTTTTTTCCATGGAAACGGACCCTGTTGCCCAAAAGGTTGCGGGGGGGGGGGCACTGGTTTAAGCTATAAATTAACATGAGTTGAATATTTTTCAATAGTGACAATATATACAGTTTTCTTCTCACTTGTATATTTAGTAACTTTACCTCTAATCAATTCTTCCTGGAGAACTTTCTTCTCTCACACACTTAATCACCAGCATCAACAACCATATGGTATCTATACAAACAACTCCTGTGAATTATGTCAGACTTCTGGTGTCTACAGGACAAATCTATATACTTTTCTTGCAACAACAAAAAAGTGGTTTGCCTTTGTCTTCTTACAAAATGTTTTTTTCCCCCAGTGGAGTCTTTCGTGCCCTATGCACATGGTTGCTTGCTTGTTTGGGTAACATCATCAGTGCAAGTGAATGTGGGGTTTGGTCCCTGTTTATATAGAGTAGCTTTTTGTATGGTAAAAAATCATCAACAAAGTCATTGGGTAAAAACTGGCAGTGTAGATTTCAGTGAAGCAGTAAAAATATATATTATTAATAACTATGCAGTCTCGCACTTCTAATCAATTATGTATTAATACATGTCAAATTGATGATCAAATATTTTTATTTTGAATTTCCAGTTGCATACATGTAAGTATGTCCAGGGACTTATAATTATCTTTCCTTTCTCTCTTACCTACTTTGAATTCACCAACCAGGAAGGAATCAGTCTAGAGTTAAACTAAGAGCTAATTTCTTGAATTGCCTAAACCTGTATGGATTTATCCTGCAGCCAGGCGCCTTTTTTCAAATAAATATTTCTGAGATACGCTGCTGACATTTCTATAACTGTATGGTGAAGAAATAAACATATTCCTGTTTGTGCAAATAACTGTAAGAATTACTGAAATGCTTTCTTATTCAGATCGGTTGTTTGATCCTGAGGCAAAAAGAATTGATACAGTGAGATGCATTTTATATCAGAAACCATGTACTTATCTATTGAGATGTTTGAACTCCAGTGTTAACTCACTGAACATTATTTACAAATTGTTTTCATGGAAAGATATGAAAGTAAAGTTTCTGACTGGTATGCCTGTAGCTTCTTAATGCTTTTGCTTACACTATATGGCTGACATTGAAATGCTTTTGAATGTGGAGGAAATTCAGGTTTTCCATGACCTCATTGAACTTTGAAATGAAAAAATCCAGCAAAGTATGCATAATGAGCAGCATTTAATCAAGTACCTAGGAGGCCACATATATGAGATACAAGCTGGGGAAAGGAAGCATTTATTCAATTATTACATTTTATACCTTTCCTCTTAGAATGTTAAGGCAGTTGATTTTGGAAATCTGCTTTCATTTTATCCTCATAAGGTAGTAACAAACCTTTGAAGCAGATTCAGCTGTGAAGTATTTATTGACCAAAATTACCTGGTTAAGTCTGTAGTCTTGGGAGGATAATCTTGCTCAGCATACTTCAGGAATAAAGGGAAGGGAGATCTATAAAGCCAAAACACCTCAACTTTCTTTAAAGGTGAGATGTGTGAGCCTACTTTATACCAAATATAAGGTTAATCACATTCCATTATTTCAACATACTGTATGAACTAATTGTTGTAGTTCTGTGGAATAATGAGCTATAGTAAGGAAATACTTTTATGACATTTGCATTAATTATTTTGTTCTCAAGCTAATCAGACATTTACCTGATTGCATTAGCATTTCTTAAATAAGCGTAAGTAGTACATGCTATTTCATTTGCTGATCATGTTGTCTTTCTAGCATTTTATCCTTTTTCCTTGTAGTATGCATTCACACTGTCACCTTGGCTTGTTGGAGAGAAAGCATTTTACCTTTTGTATGATGAACTGGAGATATTATAAATACATATTGCAACCTTTCTTTGTTCCTGAATGTTTTTCCCTTCCTGGAAATTTGTCTGTGAATAATTTTCATAGTAGAAATCCATCTCTCAGTACAGTTATTAGAACTTTTTCTGCCCATAACTTTTGGTCAAAGAAGCAAGTTTCCTAAATCAGTCCTAACTTAACCATGGTTAAGGTGAACCAGCAGTTCCTACAACCAATAGAGCTGACCTCTGTGTTATGGTTTCAAAAGTGCTTTAAGAAAATTACTATAGCAATGTCAGATTAAGCCTTGATTTATGCTGGAGGCTTCCAGAAGTAAAATGCAGCTCCAATTCATTCAGTTGAGATGATTATGGGAAAAGGTCCTATTTCGACTCTTCACATTTACTTAAGCAGAATTAAGAAGACGGCAATATTATGACAGAAGCAGCCCATGGAGTTGCACTTGAATTGAAAATGTAACGGGAAGGTTATTTAATTTTGGCAGACTCTTACCTCTTTCCATTTTTGGCACCTTTGTTTACTTGACAACAATTCAGAGTTACTGAATAGGACACATTCCTTTTTTGTTTATATATTAGCAGGCTGTTGCCATTCAAGTCACATTTTGCATCTCATTGTTTATTTCATAGGTTGAAAGCGTTATGAAAAGAACAAAATTATCTTCTCATTAGTTTGTTGTCTGTGGAAATGTAATTCGTGACTTGAGGAAGCATTTATTTTATTTATTTAGTCAAGCATATATGAGAAAAACAAATATAAGTAACAACATACTATATAAATATATAGGTATAAACTGGTATAAGCATATGCATAATAAATGAGAACAAATAAATGGGGACAGTAGGACAAGGACAGTAGGCATGCTAGTCCACTTATGCACGCCCCCTTTACAGACCTCTTGGAAATGGAGTGAGGTCCATTGTAGACAGCTTAAGGTTAGATTTTGGGGGGGTTGAGGATGTAACAACATCATCAAATAGTGAGTTCCTGGCATTGACCACTCTGTTACTAAAGTCATATTTTCTTCAATCAAGTCTGGAGTGGGTCACTTTGAGTTTGTATATGTTGTTAGCTCATGTATTATTGTGGTTCAAACTGAAGTATTCATTCATGGGTAGAACATTGTAACAGACAATTTTGTGTACTAAGCTTAGGTCAGAGCGTAGGCAGCATAGCTCCAGGCTTTCTAGGTCCAGAATTTCAAGCCTGGTGGCATAAGGTATTCTATTGCGGGCTGAGGAGTGGAGTACTCTTCTCGTAAAATACCTCTGAACTTGTTCAATTGTATCAATGTCTGTTAAACAATATGGATTCCAAGGAGATAGGGCTGTATTCGAGAATTGGTCTGGCGAAGATTTTATATGCCCTGGTTTGTAGTTCAATATTATTGGAAAAGAAGCTTCGCAAAATTAGATTGACAACTCTTAATGCCTTTTTGGCAATGCTGTTACAGTGAGCTCTGGGACTTAGATCTCTTGAGATGAGTTCTCCTAGGTTCTTGTCAGAGTGAGGGTTGTCTTTGAGGTCGTATCCACCCAGTTTGTATTTAGTGTTCTGATTCTTTTTACCAACGTGTAAGACAGAGCATTTGTTGGAGGCAAGTTGTTCCACTGATTAATTGTTCTCCCTGTCAGGAAACTTCTCCTTAGTTCTAGGTTGCTTCTTTCCTTGATCAGTTTCCATCTGCTGCTTCTTGTCCTGTCTTCCGGTGCTTTGGAGAGTAACTTGACCCCCTCTCCTTTGTGGCAGCTCCTGAGGTATTGGAACACTGCTATCATATCACCCTTAGTCCTTAAGTCAAGAGGTTTAAATAGCTGGAAGTGGACCCATCAAAACCAACTCATAATTACATAGGGATGGTCTTCATCAGGTTTCTGAAAACTATTACTGCAGGCTATAGATCTAGTTAGCTGCTAAAACAGAGGTTTTATGGAACAAATACCGAGTTAGGTTTTCAGATCAAACGGATTCATCCTTCTGGTTTTCGATGGGCCTTCTATTGTTGCTTTAGTCAAGTCCTTTCACCTTGTTGCCTTCATCTTTCATTCTACGCTCCTCAGTATTACTGCATCTTTGCAAAATAAGTCCAAAACAGGATAGCTAGGACTTGGTTATTTGTGCCTCAAGTGAAAAATCTGAATTTATTTGTACTATGAACCATTTGTTGACTATTTGTAGTATTTTCAAGTGGTTTCGACAACATTAAAGATCAAAAGCGTCAATTCCTCTTCTACTTTTTCAAAGTTCAATTTTCTCTTCCAGAAAGTGTCACATTTGCCTGTACAGTATGTCATGGCATATGAATATATTTTCCAAGACCTTCATTGCTACGCCATTGTATGCTACTGTGTGGTGAATCTAGTAGTATTTTATCTAATTCTAGAAAGTGTCTATAGATACCCGGCTTTTTTGAATCATTGTTGAAACATGAGCTCATTTGCCTGTATGCTCATTTTGTATGTTCTAGTCCTTGTTCTTTCAGCTGATTTCAGGTTTTCAACAACCCTTCTTCATTTAGTATTTCTTTATACGTTCAGTATTTTTTTGTACCCATCTAGTTGGGATATGAGAGGGCTTCTGATATTGAAATCCAACTTAGAATTTTGTGGTCTACTTGTTTATCACATGAATTTATTAATGCTTTCCTTATTATGTGATAGTTAAAATAAATATGAATTTTGTTCTTATTATATCCAAGGAAAGCATGCCACCCTAGTTACAAATCGAACCCTTCTAGTATTAAAATTATTCTGTTTTTTAGTGTCATCCATTCTTTTATCCAAATTAATGTGGTCGCCTGGTAATATATCTATTCCTTTTGATGTAAGCAATGTTAAGCATGGCAAAAGGTTCAGTGAATTTATGAGATGTAATGGAATGTATGACTGGCTAACAAAATGCTGTCTAGGAAACAATCAGGGAAGAAAGTCAGGAGCTCTCAGTTCCTTAACAGTTAGAGAAAGAAACTTAGGAAGAACTTGTCCTAAAGGATTAAAGAGTTAAAGGTGGAGGTAGGAAATTTGTGCCTTCAGATTTGCAAGATTCTCTTAATGCAGCTGTACACTGAAGTAAAATTAGTTCATTCTGTTGTGTTTCCTGTCTGATTTACCTGGGAGGACTGACATAAGGAGAGCGAACATATTACTCTATGGGATGGCATATTACATATCATCTTCTCAAGGTTTGGAGAATTGTAGAAGAGCACTAGACAAAGGTATGTGCATAGAAAGGATCATGCCCCCACCCCTTCATTCATGCTTGCTTCAGATTAGGGGGGAAATAGTGAAAGAATAATGAACCACCTAGTATTAGGCTTCCATCTAACTAATTGGAGTCTGCAAAAAATGAGCATTATTGAATGAAGCAACTGCTTGTGCTTGGAGTAACAACAAGCAACTCTTACCCAATTATATGCACACACACCAAAAATTAAGCAGATTATTAGAGTTCCACTTCTAGCACTTCTAACAGAATAAAAGTGCCAAACTACCATATTGTCATTTCCCCCCCCTTCACTTAGTCCTCTCACTTGTTTAGCAACTGTTCAAAATTACAACTGCTTCTCAGAGTCCCAGCTGTCACAGCATCCCTGTCATCATGTGATCTGGATCTGGGCTCTTGGATTCCTGGCTCATCATTAAAATGGTTCAATGAACCGTGGTCACATGACTGAGGTTTTCCTGCTGGCTTCCCACAAGCAAAGTCAATGGGAAAACCAGCAGGAATTCAGAAGTCGCTCTTGCTATTACTGCACTCCATAGCATCCTCACCCCTGAGACACCTGCACACCTGTCCCCCTACGCCCCTCCTCTTGTAGCACTTTTGCATCTGCCTATGCTCTACAGTGTCTGCCCATGACACCCCATCCCACTGCAGACCTGCACATCTGCCTGAGCTCTCTAATACTTGCCCATGGCAACTCCTGCAACACTTGCACATTTACCCACTGGCCTGCTTGACTGGAACTTCTGGCTCTTCCTTCTTAACAACTTGTATACGCTTGAAGTTACAATGGCAGCCTGAATTGCGTTCCCCAAGCGACATAGCATTGAGCTTTATGATTACATTGCTTAGTGAATTGCTATTGTAACTGGAAGACTAACTATATTAAAAAAAAATCAGCTGCAAGTGCAAAATGATGTCACATCATTAGTTTTCATAAGTCACTATTCTGTGAATTCTAAATGCAGTGCAATTTCTCTAGGCTAAAATTTATTGTAAGAGAGTTTTTACATTGCCATCAGGTTTACATAGTTGGAATAAACATATTCTTCTCATCTCATAATTCCACATAAAATGAAACACCAGTCAGTTTAAACCTTGCTATTTGTGATTACTTTGGTTTATTTTATCCTAATGTTTAGATCTGAACTGGAAACACAGGCTACATTTGCACATTGCAATAATTTATCATGTGGTTTATTTGTTGGGAATGAATATAATGAGCGACTCTAGGCTTTGTAGTTTTAAAACTACAATGTGCAGGTTAATGTGATGGATGATGTATATATTCATATAGCACCTTTGAAGTAGATGATCTACTAGGTATGAAATCCCTTAATTTCCCAACTCTTGCTTTGTCTGTTTGGTCTACTTTTTAACATTCACCTCCAAAGAGGACAGTGTCATATATATTTTCCTTTTGCTATCTTCTTTGAAGGAGTTCTTATAGAATAGGTGACACTGTACTCTGAAATCCAAGTAACACAAGGTTTCTCTGTTAACAACAATAACACACCAGCCATTGAGGGATGAATGGGCAAACTCTCTGCTGCCCCTGCTTTATTTCAGACTATGAGTGAAGTTGTTACAAAAATATCCAAACTGCCGAGAGGTGCCTGTATCATCCCCATCAAGCAGGGCTAGAATAATTACGCATGGGGATACCTTAGTCCAGGTAAAATACATGGAAGGAAAGGCTAGAATTAGAATTTTATTCATCAAGTGTGTCTGGACACACAAGGAATTTGTCTGTGTTTATTTTGTTTGGTTGCAGTGTCAAACCAGACAGTAATTGATGTGCAAATAACAGACTCAATGATTTCTTTGTAGAATTGTGTAAAATTCTCTCCCAAATTGCTTTGGGACCTAAGTAAAATAACATACCTAACAGGAGTGGAACTTGTTTAAGGTCCAGTCATCAAGCCAACCATACCTTCATCAAGGACATTAGAGCATCTAAGGAAATCAAGCAAACCTTCCTTTTCTTACCTATCACACAGCTTGACTTCCTTTAAAAAAAATTTTTTTTCACCAGGTCACTCAACAATCTGTAGCTGCTGAGTTTCTTTTTTGAGAGGTAGCAATTGTCTCACCTACTTAAGGAATGTGTATACATATGGGCATGTATATTTTCTGAGTTGTCTTTCCTTTTTATCAGCACCCATATTTGCTATTAGAAAATGTGATTAAAACCTGTTACTAATCATCACATTCAATCTACAACCCTTTTTTCTTTTGAGACTGACCTCAAGACAGTTGGTATAATTTTTAGGTCTTTTTCCTTTCTCCCCTTGCCAGAATTTTTGCACTACGGTATTTTGTTTGAAGAAGAAATCTGAAGAGCATGAATGTATTGCATGCTTTCTGCTTGGTCTTAGTAAAGATTTTCCCATGCTATGCATTTTTAAAAAAATATGCAAATGTCCTAAGATTTAGAGCAATTTCAACTCAAGTTTTCCTCAAAGCACTCTCCCTTTGTCTACTCATGCTGAGTAGGTAAATATGAAAAAATATTGTGGGTTTTGCTCAAAAAAATTTGTAATTCTAAGATTTCTTTTAGTTATATAATACTCTGACTTGAACATCTGAGGATCTTCAGGATCCCTGAAAACACTTAGATTGTTCCCCAGGCATTAAATCATTAAAAAGTCTAATGTCTCTCCTGTGTCAAGATACTTCTAGTGCAGATCAGAGTGATTTTTTTTATTATTTTACAGTATGGAGCTGATATCATGCTTATGTTTGCCCCAGCACAGTGCAAGGACCTCTGTGGAACTTTGAAGGAAATCAATGCCCAGTCATGTTTGACCTTCTGCTTTCTTTTGAGTCAATCATATACCTCTACCAAGCCCATGGCATGACAGGAACACAACAATTGACATTAAGAAATCTAATTTTGCTAATGACAGTAATATGCAGTCATTATGGCTCAACCACAAATACCTTTATCCTGTGTGGATCAGACCCACATACACATTATGCTATGTCATTTGTTTACCCATGATGGAGTCAGTTAACCACAACAGGCATAACTTGCACATTATTTGCACCAACTTGCACCGGGACATTATTTTTAATTCTTCCTCATTTTGAAACACATAACCAGCACATTGTGTCTTGACTTCTTCATTACCTCTGTACAGTTATCATTCAAAAATAGTTCTGACTGGAATAGATGAGGCATCTGTTGCCCAATAATCTGCTTATCTTAACAAAACAAAGCTGAATCATAGAAAAGTTGAAATGCAAGAAAATATAGTACAAAGAATTTTTTTAGAACAGAAACTGTTCTCTCATTTTCTCATCATAGCAATCAAACTTTGTTTTGCAAATGAATGAGGTATAACCCAAGGCTATTTAGACTACTATTGTTTGTGATAAATTATCTTCTTCCAATCAGGTGCTGTTTAGAACAGTGGTCACCGACCTTTTAGACCTCAGGGACCACTGAATTCATAATTTAAAATCTTATGGACCACTAATATGAATTTTTTAAAAAGATACATACATTCGTAAAATAATGATCAGAGAACTTCCATTTTATTAATATAAAAAGCATCTATTTAATATAACAATATTTTAAAAGCCTATTTAATTATAATAAAATGATAAATGCTTATTTAATCATAGCACAATCCTTAAAGGCTGTTTAATTGTAGCAAAATTATTAAAGTTAATTTCTTTAAGTATTACACATTTTAGTGTGATATTTGTTCCTGTTTGAGAGGGAGACAGAGACACAGAGAGGGAGACACACACACACAGAGACACAGACACAGAGAATGAGAGAAAGAGAAAGAGACACAGAGAGGGGGGGAGGGAGGGAGGGGG
>JANHFO010006815.1:306574-321600 GCA_032468095.1 Pareas carinatus | reverse complement strand
TCCCTGGAGCCAGCCTCGTGTAACCTCCCGGGAGGCCAGTACCAACCAGGAGGGACACGGGTCCAATAAACATGTGGTGGCATTCAGCTGTCCCAGCAACCTGTCCATATTCTTGGGAGTCACAGAGTCAAACTCCCCCCAGGTAACGTTCACAAGATCTGCGCCCTGACATCTCACCTGGATCCTGCCAAGCAGAGTCCAAGCCTCTTCGCATCTTGTTCTGCAGATAAGTTGCAAAATCCTCAGCAGAGCTCTCCAAAGGATCTTCTTGTGTTCCCAGGTGTAAAAGGGAGCGGGTCATCCTGAAGAGGGACGCTGGGAGACTATCTGCCAATGCAATCAGGAAGGCGAAGTAGTGAATCCTCGCCTCCCTGATCACCCCCAGGTAGATCTTAATGTACGATCTAACTAGGGTATGATCAGACTCGGAGCGGCTGGCCCTCCACTTACTCTCTAGGTGTCTTTTTTGGCGCTTCATCTCCCTCAGCTCCTCGGTAAACCAGGGAGCCGGGTCGGTTCAGTGCCAGGTCAGAGGCTGCAAAGGCACGACCCCATCCAAAGCGCCACCAGCCACCCTATTCCAGGTGGCCAGCAGCTCCTCGGTCGAGCCGTAGGACAGAGGCTCAGGAAATGGCCCAAGCTCCCTCTGGAACCTCTCTGGATCCATCAGGCGCCTGGGGTAGAATCATTTAATTGACTCCGCCTCCCTGCGGCTGGGTGTGGCGATCAGAAGGTCGAGCTGGAGGAACGAATGGTCTGACCGTGGCAAGGGTTCTAGAGCTACATCCCCTAATACCAGGCCATCCAACCACTGGTTGGAGATGAAAATCAGGTCCAGCGTGTTTCCCCCTACATGAGTGGGGCCATGAATTACCTGGGTCAGGTCCATGGCCGTCATGGAAGCCATGAACTCCCGAGCCAGTTCAGATGTTTCACCCACAGATGGCAGGTTGAAATCTCCCATGACTATCAGTCTGGGAGTCTCAACTGCCACCTTAGCGATAACATTGAGTAGCTCGGGCAGGGCTGCTGTTACATGGCAGGGAGCCAGATACACGATCAGTAATCCCATCTGCCCACCAGGGCCCCACCTCACAAAGAGGGACTCACAGCCGGCAATCTGAGACACAGTGGTCTCCCTTTACAGAAGATCTTCCTTAACAAGCACCACCACCACCTCGCCCCTTCCCTTGACCCACGGCTGATGAAAAACATGGAAACTCAGCGGGCACATTTCCCTTGTGGCCCAGCCAGGTCTCCGTAATTCCCACCAGGTCTGCTCCCCCCTCAACAACCAACTCAGCAATGAGGGGGACTTTATTGCCTACAGACTTGATGTTACACAACATCAGCTATAGGCCAGGGTCCTGAGATTCTGTTCCAACCAGGTTCCTGGATGAGCCTAGGGGGTCGCCATGCATTTCTGCCCGAAAATAGTGGGGACACACACCCTTCACTGGATACGGCCCGCTGCTCACAGCATAGTTACCACTGACAACATCAATCGTTTAAGTCCTCCCAAGTGGAACTACCACCCCACTGACTGTCCCCTGGTTCCTCAAGATGTGCCCCTCCAGGCCAGGCCCTATACCCGTAAAACCTGATTTCCCATCATTCCTCTCAGCCCTCCCTAACCCCTGTAAAATTTCCAGAACCCGTCATGAAGATAGACCCTCGATAAAGTAGAGGACCATTGCTACGAGAGGGGGAACTCCTGCAGCACCCGGAGTTGAGCTGCCATGTACATAGTAGGATAGGGCAGGAGCAAAAGGTGAGACCAGGGATACAGGAGTACAGACCATGGGGCTACAAAAATGGGGGAAAGATGGAAAGGACCGATGTCCATGTCCATGTCCATGTCCCGACATCCAGAAGCCAGGAAATGGAGTCCAAAGGTCTTAATAAATAGTCCTGGAGCCAATGGTCCCCTCAGATCTTAAAAGGGTGTGTGTGCATTAGGCTGCCTACGGGGTATAGGGCGGTGGAAAAAATTTTGGAGAAAACTCCAGCAGCCAGCACCGGCTCTGTCCTCACAACCCCCACGAAGGGGAGATAATGATTTCCATCTGCCAGCTCCCCCAGCCCAGCATGGCCTCTGGGACCTTTGCAGCACCGGCTTTGTTCCATGTGGCCAAAAGTCATCGAACTTCCAGGTGGGCTGCCAACCGCAGCTGCAACTGCCACAGCCGCCGCAATCACCCTGGCCGCCACTCTCATCGGTCTCATGACCACCGCCATCGCCCCAATACTCCATCAAAGCAGGGAAGATCTCATGACAGGGGGAAACACAAAGTCAAGTCCCCATGTCCCCAACATCGGCATCAGCGTCGGCATCAGGAATGACATCATCATCAACAACGGCTCAGCAAGGGAGGAGCGGCCCGCCGTCTGAGCCAGCGTCCCCAGCATCCCAGCCGCAAAAAGTCAACGGGAGCCAATGGCAGTGGCCTGTGGTGTCGGACACAGGTAATGGATAGCGCCGGTCTCCTCACTCTTAGCTCCTCGCTCTCAGCTCAGTCCCAGTCATTCCGCCATCTTCACCATCTCCGCTGATAGCCCGAGAGCTCTGATGGCTCCATCAGCTCAGGCAGTGAAAAACGCACTGGGGCGACTCCGTCGGGCCTCCAAAAGTTCCGAAAAGTCCTCAAATAAGAGGAAGGGGGAATCCCAAAATTAGCCCCAGTGGCTAGGGCCAGCAAAAACCGGTCCCTGCACCCCTGAACCCATTAATTGGTCCCCTCAGTCCTGCAAGCTTTTCCTGCAGCTCCTCCTTCACGGCCATTTTCAGAATTCAGAGATTAGTGGCAATATTATTCTTGTATAGCATATGAGAAACTAATCATATGGCATCTGTTCCAATCAATCAGTTAATCAATCAGGCTATCATTTTGTTTAAAATGTTAAAATATGGCTGCCGTAGTAGAAGTAATGTGGGTATGTGTTTTTTTTAAAAAAAGAGGTAGCTATAATTTAATTACATTTAATTATGGATTGTTATGTTTCCTACAGTTATAATTTGAATCTATACATTTTGACTTTTCAATTTTAAAATATTTTCCTTTTTTTAACATTAAAAACACAATTTTCTTTAAAGTGAACTTAGCTTACCTAATCATTTTTTTGGCAATTTTGCATAGTTTCTTTCAAGATAATTTATAAACTTTCCAATATAGTTTTAAGATTCCCTGGTATTTTTCCACCAAGTGATAAGGAGGTCTGATGCTGTTTAACTTTTTGAGATCTATCAATGTTGGCTAGGTGTGACCATCATGTTCATGCTTCTAAAGACAAAATTCTTGAGAAGAAAGGAACGTGATATTATTCACTGTGACTGATGAAGTGAGCTGTAGCTCATGAATGCTGTCTTAGTAAAATATGTTTGAAAAGATGCTTCTAAGCTCTTTCTGATCTTAGGCTACCATAGACTACCATGACTAACTACAATATCAAAAATCCTGCTAATCTAAGCAAATCGAACATCTCATACACAACATTTAATAAAATTAATTAATATTTCCACTCTGTGGTCTGACTGCTTAAGGGGAAGGTAATCAATTTTCTTGATATAAGTTATATTCTTCAGAAAAATACAATTTCTTATTGTGGATATAATCAATCACAACAACATGCCAAAAGAATTATAAATGATAGTGAAACTATTAATATCTATGCTTCTCAGTAACTGGCTGACAGATTCATAGTTCATAAATATATCTTACAGGGAAATAGCTTTAATTATAACATCGATTTCATTATTGTAGCATCTAGCAAAAACATGCCTGTGGAATACTACTTGGAAACAGTAGAAGATTACTAAAAGATGCTTTCATTGATGTAAATAGAATATCACTAATGCAAATAGAATATCAAAAGGAAATAGAAGTAATAGCAATTGAGGAGTACCATTCAGATCTGTTTACTACTATATTTTCTTGCAATGCAAAATATAAACCTGAACAGCATATTTTAAGAAAATAATTGGCTTCAAAGCCTGGCACAAAGATATGAAATTATTAAAATAAATGTTACAAAAGTCTTACTACCGTCTGTATCATTTTGGAACATTTTACCAAAAATAGTTGATAACATTTTTTCATTTAGATATAAAGGGATAGCACACTATACACATATACCTACAAGGGAAAATATCTGGAACAAAAATATAGCGTTGACCAATAATTCACAATCTCTTTTCAGTTATATTCTCATTGGTTGTTTTTTGGGGTGTGGGGTTGTTTCCAGAATTCAAACCCATTCATTTTCTCTATCTCAGCACTCAAAATAGTTTGGGTTGTGAAATGAAATTATATTGTGGCTACTTTGTTTAACATGTAACCTTTTATGAGCTTATATCTATGATCATTTATTGCCATCCTTCCTTCCTTCCATTGCTTCTATTTGAAAAGGAAGTGAGGCAGTGGGAACTTCTGATAAAGCAGTTTCTGGTTTCATTAATAAAATGTGCATTGCTGATATTCCTTTGAATATGATCCAACTTGATGAAACTGATTCAAATATAAAGGGCAGCCTGGGACAGGGGCCTGCATGTTACAGAGCTTTATTGGGATTATAAACATTGAAAACTGGCATTATGAAGGAAAGAAAGAATGGAAGAAGCCTTTTATTGCTCTGCAGTTATAATTTCTGGGGAAAAAATGTACTTTAAACATACATAATAAAACCATAAAGCATAACAGTACGATGCAATATACCATCATAATGCTGCTTGCTTAGGATGGCATAAAGACTTAACAATAAAAAAATGTGTCTTGTGCAGTCACTTCTTGTGTACAAGTATGCATATACAGTGATGGCACTTGCTCATATTTAGAAGTCTCTCTAGATCCTCCACATGCAATAGTGTCCACACTCCTGGGGACAGCAAATTCACGATTTTATCACCATTCATCAATTTCAGAATAAGTTTCTCTTTGTCTACTCTTCTCAGCTACAAATAAGCCAGTGAGCATTAAAAAAATCAATACTTCAGCTATATGCTGAACAATGATTTTTATTCAATTCTACTGCTCACAGAAAACTCAATGAGTACAGGATAAAATCAAGATTAAATAACAAAAGACGTAATCTCCCAGGATATGATTCATTTAGTGGGCAACATAAAGATTACACTTTATAAGGATAATAGTTATAAATACATTTATTATTTTATTCATTTTTTTCTGAATTCAATGCTTTAATGCCTACTCCTCCAATGTTTTAAACTTTTATATCTCAATCGATGATTTTCTTTCTAATGCTTTTTTAAGTTCCAGATATGAAAGCAATTCAGCCAGCCTGGGTTTTGTCTGTCTGTCTGTCTATCTGTCTTTCGCTTGCTCATTCTCTCTCCCCCCACAATCATTCTTTTCAGTACTGTTGATTTTCAGTTGTATCTTAATATATTTATAGCCATGACTTCTTTCTTATATAGTTTATTATTTATTTGCATTAGCTTTTTACTTATCTCTGTTATCAGCACTGATTTATAAAAGTTAGGAACATAATCTGTCCACGAATCTTCTTGGGACTGTCACCATATCATGAAAAAGTCCTACCATTTAAAACAAGTTTGAAAATTATCTCTATCACCTTTACAAAGATAAAGCAAAAGCTGTGGGAACTATGATTGTCGTATACCAAATACAACAAAAAGACAGGGTGCCCTTTACTTTTAAAATTAATTCTGATTTTGATTACACTGAAAGGATCATCATCAAGCTACATTTTCTTATTATTACATCATCATTTCTATTGATTTTTGAAAAAAATAAAAAATAGAACTGAATTTCTTTTTATAAATCTTCATTCCAGTTCTGTATCAGTTCAAGAATTATTTTTTTAAATGAACTCTGCTTTTAAAATGGTACATATTTCCTAATTAACATTGCCAAATGCTGTTTACCTATTATATGGTATATACTTCTGTAACTGATTTTCCATAGTATTAAAACATTGTGTACATTTTGCCAACAGATTCAACCCTATTATAAATATTGTTTAATTGGAAAAATTCATTGAAAGTTTTTGGAGAAATAAACATTTCAGAGAATAATCACTTTGAAACATGAGATTGGATAGATACATTTGCTTTAAAATATAAACTGAACACATTTCTTCCTTGTTTGTGCTAGTAAATGATATGGAAATTAAATATGAAAGTGTATGTGCTCTTACCAATGGAGTTTTGTTCCTTTCTTTTTTTTAACATTCTATATTATCTTCTTTATCTAATTTTTAGTAAACAGATGGTCTGCACATACAATAGTTGTTTCTCATGGATGCAGCTTTTCTATTTTTCTTCTTACAGGAATCTGCTTTTCTTCAGAAGCATGCGACGTCATGGCCATTATGCAAAATTTACTCATAAAACTAAAGGTACTGTAAACAGTTGACATTATTAGATCCCTTTATCATAGGGCTTGGCATGATGATATAAAGAAATTTTAAGAATATTGATGACCACTGAAGATAAAAATATAAAGCAGAAATCGTTCATGTATACAAAACTTACCTGTGTGAGTAAGGTAGCATTGGAAAATTGGAGTTGCAATATCATGCACCATTGTTACTCAGTTTTTGAAATTAGATATTGTCTTTACAATGTATAGATTCTCCTTATACCTAAAACTTTTGTTGTCTACTTCTTCACATGCTCACAGTTGTTTTGTCCAATCAATAAAGAGTTTCATCTCTGACATTTACATGAAAATGAAGACAGCAAATATTGCACTTATCTTAAAAGCACAGGGCTCTTCTGAGAAATGTTTGGCAGGCATTCACTCTTACAGTAACACTTTGCAATAATGATACTTTAATGCTGAGTTGGCAATAAAATCCTACTGAGGTGCTCATGGCAGCCACATTAATGCTGAATAAAAGTCATTAGGAATGTAGAATTGCGTCGGAACAGGAATGTCTTATGCACCAGGCAATCTTGAAAATAGAGTGAATGAGACACATTGACTAGACTTTGAAGAAGAGCTTCATTCTCTTTTGACATAATAACCTCATACATTTAGACAGCATTTTTCTTTCAAAGGATTCTCTAAATCCTTAAATTTTTTTGAGTAAGCTTACTTGTAAAAAAACAAGAAATGTTTTCTTCTAAGATAAATGGTGACAGTAGACTGCCAGAGAAGTACATTAACAAAATGACCATCATTTTCAGAAATGGAAAGTGTGCCAGCAATTGGATTATAAAACAGCCACAGTTTCAAAGATATTACTTCCAAGAAGACCTGTCTTTATAGTCTTAACTCAGATATCATTGATTCAGAGTTGAAATGATACTTGGAATTATTGGATAATAGAATGCTTCCTAACTGCATTATTTAATGTTTCTCTGTCTAGAAGCTCAGTTACTGCATGCATTCCTTAAGAGAACCATTATCTTACCTGTACATATATAAGTACAAAATATCTCATTGTCAGTTCATGTCTATCAAACTGTATCATCACAACGTACAAAAATATATTTGGGGATACAATGCAAAGTTAGATTGTAATGCAATATATCAAAAAAGCCAAGTTCCTTTTTTTTGTTTTTAGAATAGCAAAGAATTATCTATATCCTGTGTATCTATGGGTGGCCTGCTGATTATCATTAATCCCCAGCAAAGAAAGCAAGCTATTACAAGTTTAGTAGGGCAAAAATATGTAGGATATGTTTTGTCATATTTTCTACCTTTGAGGAGAACAAAAGAGTCTTTTAAAAATAAATCAACATTCTTCATGTTATTTTCCCCTTAAGGTATTTAAAGAACTGAGATCTCTAAGGAATGCAGAGGTGCTGATGAAAAAAGTTAATTTACTAAAAGCTATAGCAAATTTAATACTATTCAAATTGTTCATTATCTGAGTATGAAGTCTAGCTGTTCCATTGAATGTGAAAGCTGCTATTTTTTCTTTGTTTTTAATTATTCACAATTTTAAGAATTATAAAATTTAGATTCCAAGATATAAATCACTTATTTAAGAATAATTCTATGCATGAATTGAGTAACTTCCAAGTAAGTGAAAAACAATACTGATAACAAATTCTTTGCTTACTTCTAAAAATAATGAAATATTTTTATTACTGAAACTAGGTCATTTTCTATCTTTAAAATGTGGAGTATTGAGAAAGTTGCAAAATCCATATATAGTAAAAAGCAAAAGCAAAAGCGTTTTAAAATATTTACATAGCTTTATCTTTCTGTTTAAAACATTTTGTTTTAGTGATAATACTGATTCAAACATTTGGAATACTCATATTTTAACAATATGGGCACAGTTCAAGTGTCTAAAATTTACATAATTATTTGATGTTTGAATCTTTATAACATATGCAGCAAAAATGGTTGGTAAACATATATTTAAATTATTCAAATAGGAGGTATTATAGCTAAGATTGGAATGAGAACTGTTGTATATCAACCCTGTAGAATAGTGATGGCTAACCTTTTAGGCACCAGTTGCTCGGATGAGTCGCAGCTAATGAGTCACAGCTCATGACATCATCACCTGGCGCCACTACTCTCTAAGCATACACAGGGCCCTGTGACATCATTGCCTGGCATTGCTACTCTCTGACCATGTGCAGGGCCCTGTGATGTCATCGCCCATCTCAGTTACTTCTTTCTGAGCATGCTCAGCTCTGGGGCAATGCTGGGCCGACTTGGCTCATGTACCAACAGAGAGGACTCTGTGTGCCTGCTGTGGCACACGTGCCATAGGTTCCCCATCACTGCTGTAGAATTACCACAGAGATCAGGGCTGAGTTATACTGAAATGGCTGCCATTACTAATAGTTTATGCCTGGAGTGTAACAGTGATTCTCTATGGTAGTCTAATCTCTTAAATCTCTTAAGAAGCAATAAATTGAAGAAACAGGACAACACAAGAAACAACAACATATGCCTAGCTTTATTAACATTTATGCACTTTGTTTTGATGATTTTAACCCTCATTGATGTTCAGCAATTCCAACATTGGGAAGTATCTTAAAGTTGCAAACATATCTGGATTCTTGTTGATCTGTAGTTCAAAAATGTTATATGCAGTGCAGTGCAGATTTCTAAAATTATACTTTTATTATTTACTCATCTAGAAGAGATCCAGCCTAGAGAGGTTGCAAAAATGGAATGAAGACTTACCTTTTCTTGAGATGCTGTCAAATGATTGCTGCAAGTTTTGTGGGTAACCCGGTTTTCTTTCTTCCTAGGGTCCTCATTGAAAAGATGATGACTTCAACATGGCCAGGGGATAAAGATATGTCTGTTTCAGGCCATGGGGACTATATCAATCTGAAAGATGAACCCACATCCAACTGGGGTTGCTGCTAACTACATTTGCTTGTTCATCTGACCAGAGGTCTAAGGTGCCACTCAGACAGATCTATATGCTTTTAAAAGCACTCACAAGTTCTCTCTCTGCACTGTTGAGAAAATCAGAAGAGAAGGTAATCCCTCATTCTAGCAGGGACAATGGAAAATTCGGTCTTAGCTGCTTATGAATCACTGATGTACACTTTCCCCATTCCATTCAGCATTGCCTCTTCAGCTTCCTCAACTATGAAGGATCTTCTGCTGATTTCAGCTCCCAGCAGTTAAAGGAAGATCTCCACTTCTATTGATCAAAAATACCATTACAGGAAGCATGGATATGGGACTTTTTCAAACACCCAAAAGCCTAGCCTAAGGAATATTGTTGTGTTTGACTATTTATCTGCTCACATTTAGCACATACTTCTTTTAATGACTCTTTTGTGAAAAGAGGCTTTGGACTGCCTTGCGATCCAACTGCCAAATCCTCTTATTGCAGCTTTTCTTGAAGTGCCATTTTCTGTCCCTGCTTTTATGTTAGACATGCAATTGTTACGCTCTTTCCTGAAGTTATTTTATTAGAGAATCAGTGGTGAAGAGAGGCTAAAGCCATATATATACCTCATTACACGGATACATCTTTCTCAGGCACCAACCATATTTGTTGTCTTTATAGCTCTTTCTCTTGCAGGATCTAATTTGCCTCTTTCAGATTCTGATGGATTACTTTTCTTCAGTCATCCAACTAAGAAGAGTTAGATAGCCAGCATGGTGGGCTGTTTGAAAATGCCGCCTACTGGTTTAGTGATCTGAGAGACAAAACAGAATAGAGATCATAGCAGGACAAAAAGTAGAGTTAAAATATTTCCTGTGCCTTTTATTTTTTTAAAAAAAATAGCAGGAATTAACCCAATTTTCCTGGGATTATTAGCTGGTAGCCTTCTGTTTTTGTGAGCATATGAAGTTAAAGCTACTAAGGTTTTTATGAATTGGGCAACTTATAATTCAGAAAGGCTGACATTGCAAAATCATCATAAAAATTGAACTTATTTGAATTTTTAATATTTTTAAAATGGTTTTTAAGTGCAGTGCTTGAGAATAAAATATTCTGGGGATGAAAAAGATCGGAGGTTTTTGGAAAGACTGAGTGCATGTAGATCTTTTCTTGTCTTATGTTTCCATCTTGGCTGTGTTAAGGTAACATCAAGGCTTGAAAAGCCTTAAAATAGATGCTTCACAAAGGCTGAATCAGTCATTCTTTCAGAAGATTCCCAATAGCCATTTCAAAGGCTTTCCCAGACTCCCTTTACATGTGCATTTCATTTGCGGTCCATCTGAGCAAAATCATACTAACAACTTGGGAAAGCTCTTGTACTTCAAGCAGAAACACTCTGCAGAACTTCCTTTCCAGGGCTGAGTTTGGTCCTTTTGAACGGTCTGTGGAATGGGTGGATTCTGTGTCAGCTTCTCTAATATGTGTATGTGTGTATTATCTAGAGAGTGTATCAATTCCAGAGGCCTTCTCTTAGAACTGTAATGACAAGATCTTTACATTTAGGTATCTTTCTGAATGACAATCTTTTTATCTCTATCTTTTTAAAATAAACTTGTACTGTATGGGAAACATGTTGTAGCGATCAGCAATTCAAACTGAACCACTTTTGATGGGTGCCAAGTAGGGGAAATGTGCTCCAAAAGTTTGCTTATTTTTTGGTGTACAGTATTGAACCATTACTCTATTGTGTTTTAAACAGGGAACAGCAAAAAAGCATAATATTCTTCCTACAGCATACAAATAATACAAATGTTCTGCCCATTTGAGTTAACAAATATTAGGAAAAAGAATTTCAGCCAACAATTGTGTAGAAAATTTCTCTTGAACATCCATTGGAGAGAATCCTTATGAGATGATCATACTGGTTGCCTGAAAGACAGAAGTAGTTCTTGTACTGTTTTTGGAAAACAGTATATGATGCAGAACAATGTCTGTCCAAAAGAAATTGCTGTTAACTATTTGGTCTGAAGATGTTTTAGCGGGTTGCACATATTTTTTCAAGTAGTGTTTCAGGCACAGCACCATTTCCTTTTGATGGCAGTAAAGCATGAGAATTTAATGGATTATATCTTATGAATTGAGTTCGGTGCAGCTACTTTGACTGACTATAATGAGGAACTGTGTGGGAATGGTACAAGATTGCTTGATGCTGTGTTTTAGTGAGAGAAAACATGTATAAAATTTTATGTCTGTGAACTTTTGCACTGTGCTTTTTTAATCGCATGATTTTTCAACTTATCCTTTTAGACAATAAATACGCTTTTTAATACTAAACAAAAATCTCAAATTATTATTTGCACCTAATTATTGGCTCATAAACATTATTTGAAAGCCTCAGTGGCTAGGGAAACAGCAAATTTGCCTTGAGCAATCATGAAAGGACCAATAGAAATACAAGGTACATAATTAAAAACAAAACAAGACTTTAAAATAAAGCTGTGCAAAACAACTGATAGTTTGATTATTAATTCTGATATGTGTCTCATCTTATTTGCAACTTTTTTGTCTAGTCTTATCATAGTGAACGTGTTATGTGCTTAAATGTTCTATGGTACATAGTTTAAGCAATTGTCCAAAACAGCACATACACTGCTTACATTTAGTTTAAAAACTTTTGTACAAGCTCTTTTCTTGGTTGCAGGTGAAGAGGAAAGCCTTCAAGGGAGATGAACTTCAATGATAATAGCTTTAATTTCTCTAAAGGAAAATTAATTTCTGTGTCAATGTGTAAAACATCTAAGTGCACAAAGACTTTTGATAATGAAATCATTTTGTTCTTATATGTTAACTGTGCCTTTTGTAGATTTATTCTCTACCTTTCGAGATTGATCATACTGTAAGCATTTTATATACATCAGATACTGCAGAATTAAAAGAAAGTGGAAGAAAACATTATATACCACCTCATGCCTTCCCCCAAAATGAAATTTTATTTCCCTCAATAATATATTGTCCTATGGATAGATTCCACTGCTCATTAGTACGACAGTTGCTTTTTATAAAAGGAGACTACTTTTTATATAATGTGGAGGCCACAAGCTTCTTAGCTGGTAAGATATAAATGTGTGGAATAAAATTATCCAGTGTTTCTCAGTGCAGCTGATTTGAGAGTGAGGAGCAGTATCAGTTACAAAATAATAGCATCCATATTTCCACAGTTGATGAATATTTGGAGATATCCAAATGTTATTTGCACACTTTTATTCATTCATCTACATAATGTCACATGGAATGCAAATTTGGATGTACTAAAATGACTTATCATCTAAGCGTTATTTTCTCATTCCTTAGTCTACAAACTATGTAGCACCCATTTGTGCAAATTGATAAAACAGGTTTATATACGTGCTGTACAAAACGTGTAGATGGCTATTGGCAATTAAACTATAATAATCAAATACTTAGTTTTACAAGAAGACAGGTTCCATGTGCGTGTGTTATAAAATTCTGCTCATACCTTAATAGCTCTGGATGGCTCAAAGACAATTAAAATATCCATAAAACATAAAAACTAAAAGGCTAGCCTTAGTTTGGGTTTTATTTATTCAGTCATTTATTACAGATGCTTTTAAGTTGTTTCAATCACCAAGACTCTGAATAGACAGGTGAAGCCACAACCACTTTTGTTCTTACATTCTGGACCAGGTATAATTTAAATTTATTGAAAGTATTTAAATGAACCTTGTCTGAATTAGGCTTCATTTATTCTACTACCAATAGATCAATGTTCAGCTGTTGGCCCCCCCCAAACAGAAAAGAACTCTGCACTTGTGGAAAAAAACTAGGAAGATAAAAAAGTGCTTACTATGTATGAGCTCTATGCAGAAATCCAAATATGATCCAAATATGTAAATATATTTATTTTCTGTATTATTGTTAAGTGACTAACAGTATTTTTAAACACAATTTTGAATTTTATTTGTTCACAGGTATTAGTTTCTTGTTATGCCCTCAATTATATCACTATTCAGACCTTCTACTTATAAATTGACCTTCAGTGAACCAAGACTACCCTTCTTATCCACATTTATGGACCTCGTAGGATTGTTGTACTAGAATTCATTGCTAGAGCATTCTTCTAAGTGTTAGAATAGTTTTTATAAACTGTGTCACAACAATACTTTTGAAATAATGATTCAAGGTCTTCTGGATGTTAGAAGCATGAGTAAATCATTAAATCTCTATACTGGGTTTTTTGGTACTTTGAAAGTATTGTACTTCATTGTGTACTCATGTACACAAGCATGAGTAAATCATTACTCTACTGATGCTGCCCGAAGTACCTTTGATTTTCTCCACCCAAATGTAAGATTGTTCCATTTGTTCCTGATAAGATTTATATTCTTTTTTGTTCCAGCTGGTCAGGTTCCACCTGAATTTTGATACAATCCCCTAAGGTGTTTGTTGTCTCTCCATTTTTGTGTCAGCTACAAATGCTATAATCATTTTTTCTAATAGCACTGGGTCCAGAATTGACTCTGGCAGTATGCTACTGCAAAAAAGTACGTATGTTTTGGGGAACTTATATAATGGTAGAATAGTCCAGCCCATGTTCTGCTGTCTTCTCTGCTAGGATCTAAGGTGAGAATTCATAGAACGCTTAACTAAAGTCAGGGTGTATTATGTCCATTGCATTCCAGTGGTCAACTAAACTGACCACTCTTATTAAGAATGTTGATTGGGATCCTATGTCTATATTCGGAGCGGCTTGGACTCAGATTGGACTAGTTCAGACGGGATGGCGGAGGCAAGTCTTGAGAGTGTCAGCTGGATTGAGTTTGATGCTGTGACTCCCGAGGACCTGGACAGGATCCGGGGATGGCTGAACCCAACCATATATTTATTGGACCCGTGTCCCTCCTGGTTGGTGCTGGCCTCCTGGGAAGTGACACGAGGCTGGTTCCAGGCTGTTGTGGGGGCTTCATTGAACGAGGGGTTCTTGCCACCCTTCCTAAAGGAAGCAGTGGTCAGAGCCCTCCTCAAGAAATCCTCACTAGGACTTCCGGTGGCAACCCAGGTGTTGAAGGACGGACTCGTAGAGTCCGCCAGACCTGGGATTGCGTAAAAGCCGTCCTGACAGCTTAAACTCAGCTGTTAGGCGGCTGGAAACCTTTTCCTCGGGTGAAGAGGGAGGGGTGAGCAATCAGATTGAGGGCAGGGCTCCCCTAAGTCCCTGAATTTAATGCAGGGACTGAAAGGGTGAGAGCCCCTAGTGAGATCTGGTAAGCTCCGCGCCCGGGTCATTTCTGCTGAGGCAGAACAAAACAGTGCGATCATCTCCGTTCAAGGAAAAAAAATTATATTATATTTTCTGCAGCCGGACAGAGCGAATTCAGAACTTCTGGTGAGTATTTGTTTTTCTTTTTTTTATCTAACCTAACTCTGATATTAAAAGTTTTCCCTCAAGGACTCTGAAAGATACAATGTTGCTAAAATGGCGATCGGAAGTAGGGAAGTGAAAGTAGAGATAGCTTTGATCTAGTTAAATCCTTCGTTTGAGGTGGAAGTGTTTTCGTGGTGTTAAGCAGGACTCTTTTTAAATCTTTTTCCCTTCCCCTAAGAAGAAAGAGATTTAGAGAAATAGTTCAAGCAGCAAAACCAATATCTTTAATGGATTTACAATTTAAGAGGACGGATTCTCTTCTGGAACTACTTAATGCTGTAATATG
>JANHFO010006815.1:293798-304435 GCA_032468095.1 Pareas carinatus | reverse complement strand
TTCCACCCCAGCCTATTCAAACAGCCCCAAACTGAGCCACAGCAATGCGTGGCCGGGTCTGCTAGTGCCTTATATAATTGAATTGTTGATTTCTGTACACATGCATGATTATGCTATTTGAGTAGCCATTTTGGAGTTGATTATTTGATTGTTCTCAAGCCTATTTATGTTAATGTTATTTATTTGGAATTTCTGTTTGTTTGTATGTTTTGTAGTCTGTAAGCCTTCAGAGGTTTTATTGAGCAGGGTAATATGAAAATAATTTTCAACTATATTAATATTTACTTTAGCTGACATCTTGATTTAACAGTAAAGTTCTAAAACATTCCATTCACTTGAGATATTCAAATTAAACCTACTCATCAAAAGGTTTAAAAATAAAAATAAAAATTCTATTCTATATAATATTTTAATTCATATACTTAATAATTCAATAGAACAAAACTTTAAGTTTCATATTCAATTCTTCATATTCCATTCCATTCCATATTCCATTCACTGTTAGGTTAAAGTTGTAAAGATCGAGGAATTTCAAGATGTGTTATAAGATGGTGAGATGTTTAAAATTGAACTTTGATATGAAAAGGCTTAAAAGGGATTTAAATGTTGTTGAAAAATTAAGAAAGTTGTTATATTATAGTGATATGGTATTGATAAATGTGTTATTATGTATTGATTTTGTAGGATGTTTTATAAAATTGGGAGTTATTAAAAGGGAAAAGACCCAAACGCATCTAGACCTACGTACCAGTACCCATGAAAATCTACAAATGTGTGTGTGTGTGTGTGTGTGTGTGTGTGTGTGTGTGTGTGTGTGTGTGTGTGTAGGTCTAGGTGCGTTTTCCCATGTAAGATTGAGAATATCTTGGCGACATTTCGGCAAGGTCTCACTCTCCATCTTCAGGTTAGTGTTTTTGGCTTTGTGCTAGTGTGAGTGAAGAGTGATCAGAGTTGCCTTTTATCTGTAAATACTGGTGGGAAGGTTTGGTGTGCTGGGCTGGTTGGCTGCATTGTTATTTCCTGACTGGCTGACACAACAACAGCCCATTATACCAACATCAACTCCATCAGCTGGCATGAAGCCAAAAGCACTGGCCTGAAGATGGCAAGTGAGACCTCACTGAAACATCGCCAAAACACTATCAATCTTACATGGGAAAAGATCTGGACATACCTAGACCTACATAAATGTACCCGTGAAAATCTGCGAAAACATATATATATTGGTCTAGGTATGTTCGGGTCTTTTCTTGTGTAGGATTGAGAGTATTTTGGTGACGTTTCGCTGAGGTCTCTGTCGCCATCTTCAGGCTGGTGGTTTTGGCTTTGAGATTTGACAGCACTATTGTAACCAACATTCTGTTATAATCAACATTCTTTTTTTAATCACATTCTGTGGGTATTGCTGTAAGTATTTATCTGCTTTAATGATGGTAATGCACATTTTTTTAAAAAAAGTTTCCTCTCTCATTTATTTTTTTTGCTTCCTTTTAAACTACTATTTTTGCTTCTTATTTGTCGTTGCAGATTCCTTCCTTCCTTCCTTCCTTCCTTCCTTCCTTCCTTCCTTCCTTCCTTCCTTCCTTCCTTCCTTCCTTCTTCTGGATTTTTAGTCTAGTCTCTTCCAAAAATCAATGTACAAGTAATGCTAAAATCCCTTTTTTAAAATAAAATTTACAAGGACAATTTTAAAAGACTTGGTTCTAAATATATTGACTTTATTTTATAAGAAGCAAGGTGAAAACAAAGAGCTACATCTGAACGGATTATTTTTTCAGAAAGATATTATTGTGCACCTACTGTTCATTTTCTGAAACAATTAATGAAGATGAAAAGGCAGACTTGTTTAAAACAATTAGACTTTGAAATGTTTTTTTTCATGGAACTTAGTTTCCTATGAATCTTGACAAAACATTGTTTGAGTGTGAAGGAGACATGCAAGTTATGAATTACTCAGGATAGGTAACACATTTTTTTACAGAATAAATAGAGATCTTGCTTTTCTAAAGAAACACTTGAGTGTAGTGGTTTGGCTAGAAACCTTGAGACCAGGAGTTCTAGTTCATCTTATACATGCAACCTAGCTGAGTTAATCCCTCTCTCTCAGCCCTAGGAAGCAGGCAATGGCAAGCCATCTTCAAACTCTTGTGAAAAAAAATGTAGGAACATGTACAGACAGTTGCCAAGACTCAATAGTGACTTTAAGGCAGGCACACACACACACACGGCTTCCTAGTAGTCTGCAAATATTAATTGAAAAAGGAATTTCCTCAATTGCTCTTTAGTTACCAGTCAACATAATTATGTGGCTTACCACTCCTTTCAATTTTTTGCTCTTTTATTATTTTGCTCTCGACAATGCATGTTTATCAGTTTACCATTTTTTCAAAATTATACATCTGCTGATGTTGACTATGATCCTGAGGTGCTTATACATTAGTATTTAAGGTGTCTTAAGATTCTTTCAGCCCCTCAGGGGTCATGCTAATATTTCATACTAAAAAAAGAATAGGACACATTAATCAAAACTACCTCAACACCCAAAGGGGTAAAAGAGAAAGAAAAGAAGAAGAATCATCATCATAATTACTTCAAATTCCAATAGGATTCAAAGGCGACTAAATCAGTCCTGATCCATATTTAAGTATGTTTCTATTTACATATCTGTTCGTGAAGAATTTGCATGCTTGTGTGTGAAAATCGTGAAGACATCATTAAATTGTATTGTACCTGTATTTTAACGTTACCTGTAAGCCGCCCTGAGTCCCCTTTGGGGAGAAGGGCGGGATATAAATATTAATAATAAATAAATAATAAATAAATAAATAAATAGGATCCTTGTAGGAGACCTACTTGCAATTTTTATGTTTGGGATTAATGGGACCTGTAATAACTGCTATATGACTTTCACAAGAATGTATATTATGACACGATGAATGTATTTTATGACATGATGACATGATGAATACGTTTTATGATTATGATCATAATTTATTACTTCTAGTTTATATGAACATTTAGAGCATATGCACTGGATTGTGTCCAATCGCACTTGGACAATAAAGAATTCTATTCTATTCTATTCTATTCTATTCTATTCTATTCTATTCTATTCTACAAATTACACTGATGTATTTGCCAGTAGCACTCAGCTATAGTTAACGGTATCATTTTTCAGTGCAAGTACATTTATTCCCAACACTCCTGCTCAAATACAAAGGTTCTGATTAGTAGTCATAGCAAGAAACAGATCAATGTGTACAAAAACAGAGTAGATGAACAATTGCAAGAAATGATACTTGTACTGGCTGAGCAGTGAAATGCAAGAGTGAAAATAGAAAAAGATAACAGCTTCAGAAACACTTCAGAATTCCATCACTGAGAGGGAGGGGGACACCCTATGAAGGCTACAATTTGAAACCATGTAAATTATACTGGAAGTGCACAAAGAATACAAATCATTCCTTCAGTAGTAATAATTTGCTTGGTGGATTTCTTCATAATTCAAATTCAAATAGAATATTATGAAATTTAACTTAAGCATTTGGCTGCTGACACAAGAATAGGAAAGGTTACAGAAAAATTAAAGCAGTGATTTGTAAAGCAAAACAACTACATATATTAAATATTTCATTAAGAAAAACATCTATGGTGTGATTTTAATTGTTTTACCCTTCACAGATGTGAAAGTAACAGAAATACATATTTGTGTTTTGTGACCTTACATAGGCTGAGATGCTAAATAACATTGTGGCTGTTTCTCTCTCTTGGGATTATTTCAGGGAATTTGAGACCTATAGTTCATACTGGAAAGTTGACAGACATTCCATAAAGTGGCCATAATAACTACATGGGCCTGATCACGAAGTCAGCAAAAGCTGACTTAAACTTTATCCTTTATGCCGGTCAGAAGCCACTGGGAACATTGCAAATGGAGAACAAATGAGATACTGCAACCATAGTAAATACATACCAGTTGCCAAGTGCCTGAACTTTGATCACAATGTCGTGGGGAGACTCCAACCGTCACAAGTGTGAGGACAGGTCATAAGTCACCTTTTTCTGCTGTTGTAACTTTGAACAGGCATTAAACAAACAGCCATAAGTCAAGATCTACCTGTAACCCCATAACAATATTAGTGACATTCAATTTTATGTCACTATTTCAACTCTTTAATGTTTACAAAGATAAGATTAGGAAAAATAAGTTTTCGTACATAAGTATTCAGGGTATGCAGTGCATTTGAACAAGATGGCTTGTAAAGTGAACAACTGCAGGTGAAATGTATTTTTCTGAATCATTACTGTAGTCACACCCTTTGTAATGTTTCTGTGCCTGGCTTCAAAGTTATTTCCACCAATTCCCACATACAGAAAAAGTTGGAGTTAAATGCTTAAATTTAATAAATGATTAATAAATAAACATCCAATTGATTTTCATTGTAGATTAACCTATTCTGTAGCCTGCCAATAAAGTCGAAGTAACCTTATGACCCAAGTTGCACATGAAACAAATCAAGAAATCAATCTTGTTTTTTTCCCATTCAGGGTAGAAATTTGTAAAATGAAGATGTTGAACTAGAAGGGCCAAGATAGTGATCACATACAGATCAATTTGTGGTGTAGCAATGGTGTGTCAATCTGTGTGGTACATTGCCATTTGTTCCCATATAGAAATAGATAAACTTGCTGGCTACTTTTTGATAAACAAATCTAGTCAATTAATAATAACCCAAAAGTGGAAAACTGAAGGGTTAATAAAATTAAATCACTAGATGGGTAAGTTGAATTTTATATTTCATCCATTAACAGATATAGAATGAGTTCAATTGTTTTAAAAGGGAGCTTTAATTGACTGTCATTTTTATGTTCTTGCAAATATAATGCTAGAAACGTTCAACTGCTAAATCTGAATGCAATAGTGGATAGTAGTAGATTTTTATGCCTCACACAAGTGGCATAAAAGTTAGATAAACTCCTTTTCTGTTAACTTCAAGCTCCCGTGGTATGGCTGGACAATTATCTGCAGTTTTCACAAATACTGTAGGTATGGGACATTAATAATTTTTATACAAAATGTAAATACATATTGACCTGACTTGCACATCACATTGAATTCTAACAGAGTCTATTTATTTTGGAACAGATTGTTTTAATCTTTCTATTGTAGTTTGTGAATAATGCTTCATAATTGTTATATGCTAATTATACAATAAATGTTGGATAAACAAACTATATCTTAGATCTACATAGGAATCTAGTCATAAAGTTTGACTTTTAGTATTTAGTCACACAGCAATTATAAAAAGAAATTTATGTGTTGGAGATAATAGATTCTGGCAGTTACTTCAGATGTTTTATTTTGAAACAAAATATTTGACATTCTTTTGAGTTTATTGTTCACTGTATCTCCATTAATGTAGACAACATGACACAAGGCTGTAAACCTTTTAAAAACAGTTCTGGGATTTAACTTTGGAAACACATTTGTGTTAATGAACATGTCATCTAGGCCATAGGTTAACAGCACTCTTTGTACACTCAGTTTGCATCATGTATGTATGTCTACACAAAAAAAAGGCTATTGAGATTTATACACACAAAGATAAACACACACATTTTGTCAATTCAAAATTGAGTTAGTGCAACCTTTATGTAATTATCAGATATTACTAAGGATGCAGGAAAATCTGATTTGATTTTCTTTTTAATTAAAAAAATTACCATATTTAGATCCAGTCTGGACCTCCTTTGAAATTCATAGCTTTCAGATGCAGCTTTGTATTCAAAACATTATTTGGGTATGCTTTCTTCATTTGCAAAAAAAACCCTCCACTTTTTTCCTTCTATTCAATTGTGTCCAATTCTTGGAGATGATATAGACAAGTCCCTGCAGTTTTCTTGGCAACATTTTTCAGAAACGAATTGCCATTGACTCTTTCCTTAGATGACCCAGCTTGCTTTGAACCTAAGGCAGAACTAAAATTCTGACTGCTAGTCTGATATATCAAACTAGTATAATATAGGAATCATAAGAAACATAAAAAGAATAAGAAAGGCCAACAAATAATGTGCAAAGCAGGAATATCTGACATCAAGCAACTTGTATGAGAATCTAGACCTCTAACTACTTCAGCCAGATTAAGGATGCTTGTTTCCTCTTCTTGATGCCTCCACCAAAAGATCTTTCAATGTTGCTGAGGCATAGATTTTCTGCAGTCAACTAGAAGCGGAACTAAAATGACAATTTCACACTGCATTTACTATAGTCTTATATTATCCAATAATACCTGTCTTCGTGGACAAAATCCTTACATAATGCTTTCTGAGAATAACTATTCAGCAAACGTTCCCACAATTTTAATTAGAAAAGTCCTCCTTCTCTCCCTAATTGCTCTCTATTGACCCTAGCCACAATGTTACTGATGAATTGTTCTTTAATTGGTTCCTGAAACTCATGCAGGGAGAGCTTTAATTATTAGTTTCCTCTCATTATTTTGTTCTCTTCCCTGTTGAATTTACTAGTTGCAGATTTTTAAAAATTCAAACAAAAGAGATTTTAAAAAAAAGACCCTTCACAGGCAGAAAACTATAGGAAGACATAAACTGTTTAATTAAGAGGTACTTTGGTAACATAAACTGTTTCTGGTGAACAGAAACCAATAAGTTGAAAATCAGATGTAGAGAAAGTAAATATACAATGACCTAAAAGCTACTGCTGAGGGAGCTGAGAGAATCAAGAGACCTCTACAAAGGGGCATGGCCAAATTCTGACCATGAGTTATACATTCGGTAGGAAACAAATGCTGATTTCATAGTAGATTGAACTTTAGTAGATATTTCTCCTTTTTTTATGTCAACACAAAAGATTTTCCCACATATTAGCCTATCAGCATTGCCACATTTCCTCATTTATAGTACATAGTTGACATAACATCTTATTCTAAAGAGTTATTTTCTGAAGCTGTGGTTCATAGATGCAATGATTGCATATGAGTATAGCTCCTGTCCCTTCCCCTTTCTCTCTCTCCTCCCCTCCCCTTCCCAGTTCTCTTTGACAACATTTTTTTAAAAAAATCTTAATATTGTCTCATCTGCAAGAAAATATCATGTTAATCAATTTTCAAGTCAGTTTCAAACTTTAAGTTACAAAATAGTGGAACATGGAAAAGGTTTTATTTTTTAAAAATAGAACAGTAGAAGTCAAAGTATTAGTTTAATTTCTTTTTTTTTCTATTTTTTATTAACGTATTTTTTGCACCATAAGACGCACTTCCCCCCCCCAAAAAAAAGGGGAGGAAGTGTATGAGTCTTATGGAGCGAATACTCCCAAAAAGCATGGGAGATCGCTCCACGGGACACCGGGAACGCTCCAATTCAGCCTGCAGGGCGATCATTCCGCTTTGCACTCGGAAATCGCTTCGTGGAACGCTCCAAAGCCGAAGGATCACCCTAGAGGACGAACTGGAGGGTCCCACGGAGCGATTTCCACACATTCGCGGGGTGCCGGGAACGCTCCAGTTTGGCTTGCAGCCTCTGGGCGCCCTGTGTCTTATGGTCGGGTGCGCCTTATGGTGCGAAAAATACTGTAGTTCATTTCTCTTTTACTTCTTTTTCTTTTTCTTTTATTTCTTTTTTCTTTTTCTTTTTTACTTTATTTCTTTTTCTTTTTTATTTCTTTTCCATTTTGCTTTTTTTGATGGAAAAGTAACTATTTCGAGCTCAAACAGGCAATGGAAGGGTTCAAGAGGAAAGAACCATAAAACAATTTCAATAAAATGAACTCCTGCCCACAGATAAATTTAAGTCAACTATGGCAGCATGCTCCTTGCTAGGTATGGAACTGGAAATCTGCTGAACTTTTGGGTTGCAGAGAGGATAAAAAGCAACTGCTAAAGGCTATTTTTAAACATTGCTTCCTGTTGCTGCTGCAATATATGGTGCCATAAAGTCTTAATCATTATCCCTTATCCCCAGCCTCCCAAGGTGAAGCTGAATATCAGTAATAGAAAACTGACAATGGGAACACACCAAGAATACGGTTCTTGAATTTAAAATATGAACTAGATAGTCATTACGTATGTAGTCAGAACTACATTTAAGATAACATTTGAATATTTAAGAATATATTTCAAGGCTTTGATGTACAAATATTAATGGCAGTAGAACGGAAAGTTCTCCCCACCCTTTCAAGGGCAATGAAATGCCAGTTGCTCAGGAAGGCTCAGGAAGATATAGAAATGCACAGTTTTGGGATGAAATTGATTTTGTAGGAATCTTTCATTTTTACACCGAGTGATAGACAATGCAGTCCTATATATGTTCACTTTTAAGTTCAATTCACTTCACTGGGCTTTCTCAGGTTGGAATATATAGAGAATAACAACCTTAGAAAACTGCTGTAAGTAACCAAAGTCTTTCTGTTTTGCCATTTTCTCTAGCAGAACTGAAAACATCAACTCCCAGTATATTGTTGTTCAGTCGCTAAGTCATGTCTGACTCTTTGCAACCCCATGGACCATAGCCCGCCAGGCCTCTCTGTCCCTCATAGTTTCCTGCAGTCTGTCCAAACTCATGCCTCTTGCATTGGTGACACCATCCAGCCTTCTCCTTTGGCCTCCCATCTTTCCCAACATCACAGCCTTTTCTAAGGAGTTCCCTCTTCTCATTAGGTGGCCAAAATATCTCAGCTTCATCATTTGTCCTTCTAATGAACAGACAGGGTAGATTTCTTTCAGGGCTGACTTATTTGATCACCTTACAGTCCAAGGGACTTTCAAGAGTCTTCTCCAGCACCACAACTCAAAGGCATCAATTCTTTGATGACTCCCAGTATACTTCAGGATTTACTTTAAAGTCATTTCCTGAGGTTTACCAGATTTGGTCTGAGCTGTGATCATTGGGAAGTAGTCCTATACTTATTTTTAACTTGGTAGAAATATTGATACAGTAGCTATGCAAAATTCTTTCCATGCAAAATTCTTTCCATGTTACTTAAGCTTTCCATTGCTGTTCTTTAGCCTAGTTCAAAAAGGTGGAATTTTGGACATAAAACCAGTAACCTAGCCTCTCAAAACAAAAACAAAAAAGAAACATTTGTTATTTTCAATAAGATCAGCTGATTGATAATGATAACGATCAATAACTGGATTCTGCTCTACAGCACAGGTAGATATAAATCTCAGTATATAATACAACATAAATGACTCTTACTAACAATATGTCTATAATGTTTCGGCCCATGGCTTCCACATTTGGCTTATGTTTTCCATATCTTTGCAATTTCTTGGGATAAACTTTTCTTTCTTAGAATTAATATAGACTATAAAACTAGGCAAATCTATTAAAAATTATGTTTGTTTACTATACAGCATTTTTTTGCTAATCTAATTTTTACTGTTAATTTTCTTATCAGCCATATTTTATGTCTGTCCTTTCAAATCTATCCAAAATGTTGTAATTGATTGTGTAGATGTTAATAACTGTTGCTTTACTAAGAATTTATTCTGCAACTGTACATTTTACACTTTAAAAATATTTGACAATGTTATTATTGAATGATTAACTTCTTGCCTAAAATGTTTCCTTAGCACATAATTTCTTAGGATGGTTTTCTTTTTTCACAATTGTATCACTCACATACTGTATCTGTAAATCTTTTTAAAAAAACAATCTGAAATAAGAGTGCTGAAAAATGTGAACAATTATCAGTGGCTCTAGTTCATATTAACAAATTTGAATTTCAAAGGAAATGAAGACACTAATTGTTACCAACCTTTTTTGTCTCTCCGCCACTTTTCCTGCCATATTGCTTTCAAAGGAAGCAACTGTCACAAGATGAAACACCATATGTGTCAATATACCTCAGGGAGGCAGCATAACTTTATAAAGGAAGACTTCATTGGTTAGGGTAGAATGGCTACTTATTGCCCCTCTCTCATGACACGTGATCCACTGGAATCCATGAACTGGGTGGGTGCTGATAATTAAAGGGAATTGTGTTATTTCTGATAAAAAAGAAGAATGGGTAATTGGAAAGGTTTTTACCTGTAGCACTACTCAAAGGATACCTTGAACACTGTTGCAAGGCTACTCAGATCAATACAATTTCTGACTACTTTATTATCCATATCAGTGAGATGGCATTCCAGGTTTCTGGAATTGGTTTTGACAAATGCTTTTTTAAATTAAGCTTTAAAAATGCAAACTTTTAAATTCATAAAATATCCTACTCTTCAGTTTTTAAGCGAAATGTAAATTAAAATATATTTTTCCTCAAAGAAAACTGTTTTTTATATTAAATTCAGTAGGCTATCCTTCTTTCTGTATATTTCCTGTAATTAATTTTAATGGAAGCATTCTATTGCATTTTTTATTTAATTTATTTTATTTTATTTAAATTTTTATACCGCCCTTCTCCCGAAGGACTCAGGGCAGTGTACAGCCAAAAATAAAAACACTAAACTTGAATACAATAATTAAAAACCGTTTAAAAGAATTAAATATACTGGCCGAACTTAAAATTTACATTTAAAAATTTAAAATTTAAAACCAAATTAAAGTATAAAAGAGGGATCAGGACAGCCCGGCTTGGGTAAATAAAAATGTCTTTAGAGCCCGACGGAAGACCTGGAGAT
>JANHFO010006815.1:259406-276205 GCA_032468095.1 Pareas carinatus | reverse complement strand
ATTAACAGGCAGAAATTTTTTTTTCTTCCTTCTCTTGAGACAGGTCTTTTTCTATTTATAAAATAGCCAAATTGTTTCCATTAAACAACATTGATTTATTGAAAATTGAAAAACAGAATTGAAAACCAAAACCCATGAACACCAGTTGGCAGACAAATGCCATGATCCCAAATCCCAAATCCCTAATCTTTACCCAAATTGACACCAAACAGCATCAATTCGATTGGTGCAATATAAGAATCATTGACCATGCTACTACCCACCACAGTTGCAGGTTTCTCAAAATCTGGCAATCCACAAACAATTCCATCAACAGACACAATTGACCTACAACCAGACTATGAATCTCAGAATTCAAATCAACCAGCAATGGCACCGACCTTCAACCGACTCACACAGCCCCCCACACAGCACTTCACCACTCAATGATGCTCACCTGACATGATCTCCCTATCACAAGACCCATCATAAGATGTGACTCATCAGAAGACCTTGATCTGATGTGACCCTCATCTCACATGGCCTCCTCATCATGAGATCTACGGACCACACAAAGCTCTTATGATCAGAACACCGACATACCTTAAATTCCACTGAAGATGTTATCTAGCCTGGTAATGAAACGTTCAGAAACCAACCCACAAGCTTGGAGAAAGAGCCTCCACCTATAGTACTTTATCTCCAATAATTAAATTATATGAACTCCTTGCTTTTCCTAGTTAGAAGAGTCATTCTTCCAAAACAACACCTACTTATCTAGTTGTATTCCTGAATGCTATATATGTACAGGTCATCTGTGACTTACAAGCACAATTGAACCCCAAATTTCTGTTGCTGAGTGGGACATTTGTTAAGTGAATTTTGCCCTATTTTATGACCTTTCTTGCCATAGTTAAGTGAATCACTGCAGTTGTTAAATTAGTAGCATGACCCTTGACTTAAAACCACAGTCGATCCCAATTTTTTTGCTGCTGAGACATTTGTTAAGTCAAACCGAATAATAATCACAATAATAAAAAAACAGATGTGGGAATTAGATCATACAAAATCCATCTGATACTATGTTAACTATTTAACTAAAAACATTGAAATGACAATGTTACTCTGGAGGGTGACATATTCTCCCAAAAGAAAGGCCTATTTAGTTATTATAACCTACTTATGGTATCAAAGCTTAAAGGCATGTACAAATGGGAGAAAATCTTGTTGAATAGACAAAGCAGGTCAAAAGCAGATACTCACCACCTAATAGATTGTTTGTCGATGGTGGTATATGTGTCTAAAAAATTCTCTATGCATGTTATCTTATTAAAGGATAGCCAATGACTATTCACTATAGACACAAGATCGAACAACAACATTCTCCACTCATAAATGAAAAAGTTTCCATCTTTGGAAAGCTGTGAATCCATAAACTTTGGATGTATATTCATGCAAAAACTGGATGATGACTTCTTACCTCTAGAATCCAGTAGTTGTTCATCAATGGCTTCTACCAATCTGTGTAATTTAGCCAGTTGCTTGGTTATTGGTTTGTTTGTTTGTTTGTCTGTTTGTTTGTTTATATTTTGGCACTTCTTGACGACCATGATTCACCCTCCCTTTTCCCCACCATGACACCCCCTCAACAATCCATGCCCCACGATTTCCAAGTACACCCCATAGACCCCCCCCACACAGAGACCCCACAGACCCCGCTGCAGACCCCTGCTGCAGACCCTTACTGCGGACCCTGGTTGAGGATGCCGCCAATCTCATCCATGGCTGCCGATGGCCCCCCATGACCAAAGGGCCCCTACCTGAGCCATAACTCCTAACTTCTAGGGAGCACCTTGCTCACTGCCATGTTTGGCCCATGGGCCGGATACAGACAATCCTCAGGCCATATCCGACCCGCAGGCTGTGTGTTTGACATATGTGACCTAGAGCAACAGTGACTCAAAACAAGAGTATTACTAAACACAGATTGAGGCCAAGTTTGATCTTGCTCTGTGGCAATAGAGAGCTGTGGTGGCGCTGTGGTTAGAATGCAGTACTGCAAGCTACTTCTGCTGACTGTCGGCTGCTAGCAGTTCGTAAAGGCATTAAGCAAGAATGCCCACTCTCTCCCTTATTAGTTATCATAAGTTCTAGAAATATTGATGTAAAAGGATCAACCAATCCCTAACTTCAAATTCATGCAGAGGGGTATAAATTTAAGTTTTATGCAGATTATGTAATATTAACCATCATAAAACCACAAAAGACAATAAGACAGGTGATAAAAATAATCCTAGGGTTTGAAAAATTGTCCAGCTATAAAAGCAATATTCAAAAAGCAAAAATAATTACAATCAAATCTTGGTTTGCATTTGAGAGGCAATGTTTTAAATATACATTTAATAATTATTTAAATATAAATATACATCAAGCCAATTATGTTAAACTGTAAAAGTAAAGTTTTCCCCTATCCACTCATGTCCGACTCTAGAGAGGGGTGCTCATCTCCATTTCTTAGCCAGCATTGTCCAAAGACACATTCCATGGTCATGTGGCCATTTAATTCTCACAGACTCAAGGTTGAGTCAGCCTTTCATCCTTCCGAGCTTGGTAAAATGAGGACCCAGATTGTTGAGGGCAATATGCTGACTCTGTAAACCGCTTAGAGGGGACTGTAAAGCACTATGAAACGGTATATAAGTCTAAGTGCTATTGCTACTGCTAATTAAGGAAACAAGACAAAATCACTCCTTCACTTTTATTTTTGTCTTTGGAATAAAATAAATAAAATGTCAGCCAGCTGCACTATTCCATGTCCCAGAGCCTTTTAAGAAGAATGGGCTAGAAGAAACAATCAGCATATTCCTGTGATCATCTGACCAAACATTTTATGGATAACAAAATTCACAAAGCTGGAAACCAGTACATGAAATATACAGTAATATTTCATGTACTGGCTTCCAGCTTGATGAGTGATATTATCCATAAAATGTTTGGTCAGATGATCACAGGAATATGCTAACTGACAGGAGTGATTTCTTCTGTTGTCTCCTGGAATGGTTCACTTTACTGTAATGGTAAATGTAATTTTTTAAAACAAAAGATTGGATTTTAGTTTTTTATTTTAAAACGTTTACATCTGTTTTTGTTCCTAAATTTAACTATGATACAAAATTTATGAAAACAGCTTCACTTAATGTACATAGACCTTAACATAAATTTCATTGAAATACATTTTTTAAAAAACAAACTTTTCTGACAGCATTCTTTTCTCTATAAATTTCCCAATGCAATCTTTTGAATCATGCTTCTGGAGTGTACATTTTGATGCTACTTTTATATGTCTTCATCCAGAATTTTAAAATGTAATTTTCCCAATATAGTTTGTTATTTTTTAAAAAAATATATCATTTTATATACAACTTTTTAAAAATTGTTTGGTTAGATGCATCATTCACAATGTTTTCTGTGGATTTTTAATCAGAAAAAGACTGAAGCTAATGTTGTCTTTTCAAAGTTATATGTGTACCACAATAGAGTCAATTTTGGTGGAGCTTGTAGGTCTGTAGTAGATTTCTTCTATGCATCTAAATGAATCATCTTGTTTTATATTAATGTTTTGATTTAAAGTCCTAAGTATAAAATATGATGACTTTTTTGTGACAACTTTATTTCATTGAAACTCAATCTCTTTTAAGGTGCCATGATTATGGATGCATTAACATTTATACTTGAGTCACAAAGGCAATGCGTAAGATCATGATGAAATCAAGAGGACATTTATACGACTTCATATTTTCTATAAATCTATTACAGTCATAACAGGTAAGACTTTCTCGGGTGTTAAAATGTTATGGAATATCTTTTCAAGTTTAGCAGAATCAAAGTATTCCTCCTAGTTATTTTTATGAACCTTATGAAGATAAATTCTCCAGTGATCCTGATTTAGAAGACACATGTGATTAATGGGTTTGTTCAACTTAATACGAGTCATATCACTTTTAAAAATAACATTTCTCAGTATATACAATTCCATTTTATAGTATCACAAAACAAGCAGACTTAAAGAGGCTATATGATCCTTTTATTACAGCAATGTTTCTACTGTATCTACATTCTCAAAAGAACATAACAGGAAGCAGATTTAATTTTGTGACAAAGAATTATGATAGGATATTATAACTTTGCAGCTTATCACAAATATAATCTGCTGCATTCTTTTCAAACAGAAGATGGCTCCAAACTCAGAAGAATATTGCATAAACATCACTGAGTTAAATGACTAGCTGTAATGCATTGATAACTGACATCCTTTTAGATTGATACACTTCATTCCAGATAATATACTTTGAAGAAATGATTTCCTTCAAAGCACATTTGCTATATGTATAAAAAAAAACCATGCACACACAGTGAGCTCATATTACTTGCTGTAAACCCTGATTCCCAACACATTTAGCATAACGTTCACAGAATTTTAAGTTCTTGTGAATGTATACTCTCAGCCTATCAGCACCTTGGATTGAATGGAAACATTCAAGTACAAGTGTACATAGTGTAAGCTCACATGGATTGACTGATTTATCAAATTAATGTAGCACATTTCACAAAAAGCAACTCTGGGTAGCATACAACAATTGGATAAAACAACAAATGTTTTAAAAGAGCAATCATTACAAAATATTTTTAAAATTATTAAAGACTAGCTTTTTGTACCCATGCTCCGCTACAGGTCTTCCTGATGGTCAGCTGTTTTGAGGTGTTTGACCCCTCCTCCCCAATCCTTCCTCTTTTGTTCCAGCTCTGTCTGTCTTGTCTGTCTGCCTCTCTCCGTTCCCTGCCCCCTCCTTGCCAATCCTTCCTTCCTTCCTTCCTTCCAGCTCTGTCTTCTCTGTCTGCCTCTCTCCTGTCTTGGCCATTCTCCTCTTGTCTGTTTTGGCACGAATCTCTTCCCTTCCCGATTTTAGCCCTCTCCTCCCGAATCCTTCCTCCTTTGTTCAAGCTCTCTCTGTCTCTCTCTTCTCTCTCTGCCTCTCTCCATTCTCTGCCATTCTCCTATTCCTCTTTTCTTTGCCCCTCTTCCCCATTGCTACAGTTCCCTGGTAAGAATCAGTGCGTACGCAGTGGCTTCAGAGGTAGAGCAACTCCGATTTGCTTGAGTCTTGGCACATGCGCAGTAGCTTCCTTGGCTGTGTTTGACAATAAATGGTAAATAACTTCTTTAGGAAAAAACAGAAATTTTTGTTGTAGTTTGCTCCCAGATGGAAAGCAAAGGTATGTAGGAAGTGTCAATAGAGTAGCTTTTATGGTTTTTGAGATATAGTGATGAGTCAGATGTAAGTGAGTGGTGAGTGAATGGTGAATGAATCGTTTTTGAGGTTTATTACTATTGATTAATACACAGAGCACATTAACCAGCTTATTAAAAAAGCTTTTCAGTATTGGTGTCCCAACTGCAGAATTCACACCAAACCAGAATTTATAACAAGGTCTCTCTTAACAAAGAAGACATATCTATAAAATCTGTTGCGTCATGATATGGCTTGAAACTTCTGCCTTCTGCATCCTCCTGGTCCTCACTGCAACTCACCGCAAACTCACCTGGTTCTCACTGCAACTCACTGCAAAATCACCAAGTTAACCAATTTCTTACAAAGCTGTCCTCCTAGAGAATAAATGAGAAATGTTGAGCGTCAGACTATAGAAAAGAATGGGGAAAAAATTTTCAGCAACAAGTAAATGGACTAAACTGATACACATCCAAGGTTGGAAATTATATAAGAATTAGCAGCTTTTTCAGGGAGCTACATTCTGTTACTAATATCGATGAAATAGCCATGCATAAATACCATGAAAAGTCTGTGCTTAAAAGAATGCAATGACCAATACAGACAGATATTAAATAAGTTATAACTATCCATTAAACAAGAAAGGCAATGAACTAATCAGACTTGCAAAAGCACCAGTGAACTAATAGTATAACATTACAAGAACTTGAAAAACAATTGTTGGAATCATTAATAAACACAATGAATTAAATTAAAAAGACAAAATAAAAACTACAAACATGAGAGGCGGCATACATGCATATATAACTCAAAAAGAAGGGAATGATCCAGATAAACCACAATCTCTTTGCAGAATGTAGATTTTTATGATAAGATTAGCTGAATAGCTAAAAAAATGTTAGTCTTCCACATAACCCAGGCAGAAAACACAATCAGATGAGCTAATACTTTACTATAAGGCTGCATTAACAGAATCTTGCAAGTTTGAACATACAAATTTCCTGCTGGCGCTTTTTAGAGTTGGCTCTCATTATGCAGCTGTGGACTATGCTCTCTTTTATCTGACCATTCCCTAGTGAGCATCTCTTTTCCCAATTTTCCAAAGTTATCCCCACATACTATCATAGAGAAGCATTTCAAGAACAAAACATATTGGCGAAACAGGTTATATACTGAAGAAGAACATAAAAGACAACATTAGTTTATCGAATCAATAAACTAGAATGTATTAACAAGAACAACAATAGAAGGTGGTATTAATCTTCCTAGACACAGAAAAGGCCATTGATAACCTGCAGTGACCATTTTTACTTGTTATATTGAACAAAATAAATCCTCAAGAAAAATTTAAAGATTGAGCTAAATGCATATACCAGTGAAAAAAGCTAATATCATAATCAATGGAACACTTGCTACAGATTTTCAAATAAGTGAAGGCATTAAGCAAGGATGCCCACTCTCTCCCTTATTAGCTGTCATAAATCATAGAAATATTGGTATAAAAGGTTTAACCAATCCCTAATCTCAAATCCATTCAGAGGAGTATAAACTTAAGTGTTATGCAGATTATGTAGTATTAACCATCATAAAACCACAAAAGACAATAAGAAAGGTGATAAAAATAATCTTAGGGTTTGGAGAATTCTCCAGCTATAAAATCAATATTCAAAAAGCCCAAAAATAATTGCAACCGGATTATCAAGCCAAAAATCTTGGTTTGCATTTGAGAGGCAATGTTTTAAATATACACTTAATAATTATTTAAATATAAATATACATCAAGACAATTATGTTATACTGTAAAAGTAAAGTTTTCCCCTGTCCGGTCATGTCTGATTCTAGAGAGGGGTGCTAATCTCCATTTCTTAGCCGAGGGTGTTAGCCTTGTCCTTTCCGTGATCATGTGACCAGCATGACTATAGGCCAAGGTCTATGGAACACAGTTACATTCCTACCAAATTGGTATCACATTTGTATTCAAACTGCTAGCGCTATTCGCTTTCCAGTTGACAAATTCAGCATTTTAACCACTGAACCGTTGTGCCCCTGTCAAACTGTAGAAATAAATTAAAGGAATTCTTGAAATGTACACAAATTTTCTCAGGATCATTTGCAATTATTAAGATGAATATATTACCCAAGATGAACTATTTGTTTCAAATGGCACCAATTCCGATTTCTGGAAAAAGAATTGCAATAATAGCAAAAATGATCTTATACAAAATGAAAAAAGCTAGAATTAAATTCCAAATTTACAAGACTCAAAAGATAAAGAAGGTCTCACTGTGTCAAACTTCAAGTTATATTACCAAGTAAGCTCTTTGTTATAGCTAACAAAATAAAATGCCCAAATAGTGGAGTATCAATATGAGAAGGATTCAGCATAGTTAGTGATTTCATAGATAATTTTGTTACAGAGAAATCAAAGAAGATAATAAATTTGAAGGACATATTTTAAAGCAAAGTTTGAAAAAAATATGGAACCTAATGGGAAAGATAGTGTAAATCCAAAAATTTCATCACTAACTTCCTTTAAATGCTTTTCATGTTGAAGATAACCTCAGTAAATAAAGTGCAATTATACATACAGATACGGTCCACTAAGACTACATGAACAGACTTAAAACTGAAACATACCATAATTGATGTGTATATAACTTCATAGAATAAAATCCGACCTTAAAAATGAAGGAGGACATTTTAAAACATAAGACAAAATTTGAAGTGCTCATACAAAATCAAGACTGACTACAGAACAAATAAAAACTTGCATGACAAAAATTGATGCAACTTTTAAAAAAATACAATAGCAAGAATTATGAAATAAATCTGTAGAATTTACCCCAAATTATAATTTAAGAGAAGATTGGCATGAAATGTTTTTAGATAGTGTATGATTTAAATTAATAATTGCTGAAATAGACAAATGATATAGTAATAAAATGCTGGAAATGCCTTGAGAAAGAAGGAACAGTTAATCATTTGTGGTGGATATGAAAAAAAGCTATCAAAATACTGGAAAGAAGTACAGGAAATCTTCATTTAGCAATTGCCTCATTCAGTGACTGTTTGAGGTTATGACGCAGGTGAAAATGTAACTGCTACACAGTCCCAGCTCTGAAAAACCTGAAGTAAGATGATAAGCACAGTCATTATTTCACTTAGTGACTGCTTTGTTGACAACTAAGTTGCTCATCCCAATTATGATAGGATAAATTTAACACAACATTGAAAAAGAAACACGTTAAAAAAACTGGGAAGTTTAACCTGAGCAATGGCAAAATTAATAGCATATATGCACAACAAGCATTTAACCAAACTTAAGCAAGAATGGCTTCCATATATTACCATATGCAGTAAGGCAAATAAAAGTATTTGTAGTTTTTAAGGAGAAATAGAAGTGACTAAAGAACTGAAATTAGAAACATACAGACATTTTGAATACCATAAACACACATCAGTTGGAGTACAACAAAGAAATTATAAACCAATATTTATCTATAATGCTTTTAGTAATTTTCCTTTTTCTTGTATTTTTAAATAACAAATAGTGGAGATTTTGGCATTTAATTCAGAGACTGAAATCTCTTCTCACACTATTAAAATAGTTTAATGTACTTTTTATGTTAGATCCTCATCAATGATATCGTATATACTAACTATATAATTCCTTTGTATAGTTACTGATATTTTATTTGTGTATCGTCCTTTTACACTTCCTCCTGATTTTTTCTTCTTCTTCTTCTTCTTCTTCTTCAAAAATGAAATGCTCCAAAGCTAAACAACTCCTTTCAGACAATAGAATTTTAACATATTCTTGCCAGACTCCACTAAATCTCAGGAAAACTGCCATTTTACATTCTTTTTTTCAACTATGTTCTAGGAACGGTCTCTGTTCTAGCTTGGCCAGTTCTTGAGACTATAAATGAGCAAATGTGGTCTTTTAGGCCAGCAAAGAGGTAATTATTATTATTTACAACAGTTGAGCAAATGTGCTTGGTTCTGTTATCCATCTCTTGAATGTTCATGCAAAAGTAATGCAATGTAGTGCAAATTCCCAAGGCCCTTACTTTTCCCCATGACATTTGATTTGCACCTGGGCCACACAACAAATTGCATTCACTGGTTCTCTACTGAATATTGACTCTGCACAAAAATAATGCTGCCAAACTGGATACTGAAGAATAAAGGATACATCAATGACGTTATTGTACATTGGTCCTAAATATTCAAAATAGTTTACTGTGCACTTAAAAAACTTGATGCAATGCAGATCTCACTGCTTAAATTGTGGATGAGCCTGGACATACTATGAAAAGAACATCTTGCTTCATTCTTTCTTCCACAGTGTTATTTAGTGAATTGGCATTCAGGTGGTTGTGTGCCACAACATTAGAAACATAACTCTGCCTGGCTAAATGTGAGGAAAAGACAAAGTGGAAAGGGAAGGCTAAGACTGGTATGTCTGAATCAGCATTTGTTGTGGTGCTGCAGGTCTGGTATTCAAGAAGACTAACTCTGAGAATTCCCCTACATTAAACTTCAAAAGTTTTGTAGAATTGCACTTCCAAGGAATGTTACTTACTCATATAAGCGCTTGGCTTTTTTTTTTTTACTTAACGCTTTGTCAGTAAAGCACACAACTCTTTGCACTCCTATTAAACTTGACCTTGATGTTCTTTTGTAGTGGAGTACTGTGTTTACATAGCTTGGAGTTAAATAATTAAATCCCCCTTTGAGTCCACTTTAAAAAAGAAGAGTTAAAAACAACACGCCTGTATTTAATATGATGTGAAACCTGAATCAAATCCCTCCTGGTCACTAAAATTGGTCAAAAGTTGTGTCCTTGGATGTGCACGCATAGCAACCATTGAAATCAATGGGAGCCACATGTAGCCATGTGCATGTGACTTGAAAAGTATCTTGGTCATTGCTGAGATCAAAACAAAACTGGTTTGAATTTGTCATACATCTGTTTCCAACCGTTCTAAATGAGGGATAAGTGTCTGATAAAACATCTACTCCACTAGAATTAATTGGAACATTGTTAACTTGATCTTCGGTACTGATTAGGATTCTGTTTTGCTCTCTTTTAAGCTAGCACATACCATTTTAAAGTTAAAAATTCCTTGACCTTTGACTTAATGTGTAGCTACATACTTTTGTGTTTTCATATATATGCTTAGCTTTACCAAAGGATATCACAATATTTGTTAATTTTAGTCTTCCATAAAAGAACATAATCAGTTTTGACATTAGTTCCTCTTCCTTGCAGCACATTAAAATGATTCTATTGTTTGTTGTTATCTGCTGCCATAGCTCTTTCCTAAATATTTCCAAAAGAGGTCTTTGTTGTTGTTGCAAGCTTTTAAAAAGTAAAATTAGAGCAATATGTAGTAAAAGTCTTCCAGTTAAAACAAACTCCTGAGAATGTTGGAATATAGGAAATGAATGAACTTAGTTTTGCTAAAATATATTTTCAAAATAATCTATTGTTTCTTGTGAAATGTATAGTTTTAAGTCAACAAGTGTACTAGGCAGCCCCCTCGCTCCCCGCTCCCAGTGATGGCCTCCTGGAAGGCAGTGAACATTCCAGAAAGTCTCTGGGGAAAGATTGTGCATCATTTGTAACTGGCTCTTATTAATAGTTATTTCTTATTGTGTATTATAATAGCTGTATTTGGTTCTGGTTTTTTTAATTGCATTGTCTTATGTTACTATAGGGATTTTTTATTGTGAACATTTTGTTGTGTTTCTATATGGCTTAAACCATCATGAGTCTAAAGTATTTGGAAAAATAGAAAATTAAATTACTATTATTAATTCAAAGTATCTAGAACATAATCCAACAGAAACATTCAGGACATTTTATAGTGGATGTCCACATAGAAATTAATCAAAATAATGCTCTGTCTCACAAGGCTAAATGCAAGAAGTGACTCCTAAGAAGGTCCACATTATTTTAATCTTGTAAAAATAATGTAACTCTAACGTATGAATGCCTAACAGATACGTAGTATTTGAAATAATAGTGTTGTAGCAATAGTTAATAGTTTATTAGTTTTATCAGCTTTTCTATACATTCAAATAACTTCTCAGCCATACGGTTTAATGAATCAGGCACACCTGTTTTACTTTTATTTGAACTTAGAGTGTATTTTCTGACAAGATAAACTCCACAGATCATTACAAAGACTTAGGGGCGCCAATACATCTGGCCATGTTGATGCAGTTGCTATATATACAAATCAAAAAGCCACTGTGCAAATGTCACATGGAGATACTGATTGGTTCAAGATAGAGAAAGCAGTGTAACAATGTTGCATTGCTTCACTTTATTTACTCAACCTGCACGCTGAAGTGATCATGAAAAAGTTAGAACTTGAAGAACCAAAAATGTAAGTAAAGACTGACCAAAGGAACATCAAAACAATCTGTGAAATGCTGATAATACAACTGTCCTCTCAGAAACCAAAGAAGGACTGAAATAATCTGATCAAAAGATTTAAAGAAAAAGGTGAGAGATTTGGCTTTTTCTTGTCTGGGCCTATGACTATTTGTCTTGACTTATGACTACTGCAAGGAATTGATATGTCAAAATAATAGTTGTCAGTAAAGAGATTGAATGAGTGCAAGAATTCACTTTCCTAGGATTGCAGATTTATTGAAGCAGTGAATGCAGTCCAGAAAGTGTCAAATTGCATTGGATCACACAGCAGTGAGGAGCATGAGATGAGTATGGAAAACCAAGAATATCAGATCAGGATCAGAATCAGAATCAGAATCAGAATCAGAATCAGAATCAGGATCAGGATCAGGATCAGGATCAGGATCAGGATCAGGATCAAGATCAGGATCAGAATCAGAATCTATTTTGCCCAATATGTCAGGACACACAAGGACACTCCTCTTTCGGGAGGAGGGCGGTATATAAATAAATTAAAATTTGTCTTCGGCGAGCATGCTCAATACCTACCTACATACATAAACAACTGTGATCGCAACAAAGATAAAATCAAAGATACATTTCATAGACATTTGAATATATAAGCATAATCACGATCATTTGTATATATAGGCATAGTCAGCTGTGTATATAAGCATAAGATACATTCATAGTCATAAGGTAAGCATAAACTGCAATCGACAAATCAAGAACTTAACCATGAATTGTATATATAAGCATAGGATACATTCATAGCCATAAAATACGTATAAGCTGCAATCAACAAACCACAATCTTAATTATGCATTGTGTATATAAGAATAAGATACATTCATAGTCATAAAGTACGTATAAACTGCAATCAACAAACCACGATCTTAATCATGAATTATGCATATAAGCATAAGATATGTTCATAGTCATAAAGTACATATACATTCATCATGTCATCATGTTATAAAGTGCGAACATCATGTCACAAAAACCCATTTCATCCTGTCGCAAAGATACCCTCCGCATTAACTCTGCCCTGTAAGTCAGCTGTTTAGTAAGTTGATGACATGAGGGAAGAAACTGTCCTTGTGTCTGGTTGTTTTGGTTTGCAATGCTCTGTAGCGACATCCTGAGGGAAGAGGTTGAAACAGACTATGTCCAGGGTGTGAAGGATCCATAATTATTTTCACCACTCTCTTTTTGGTTCGTTCAGCGTACAGGTCTAAATAACGTCTAAATAACGTCTTATTTAGGTATATAAACTGGGTGGGAGTAAATTCTCTGCAGCAATCCCTACAAACCTAGTTAGATTTGCAGCAAGACATGATCAGAAGGGTCTTCTTATCTTCTAGTTATACAAGTTTATCTTGTGTCACTCAGAAAATTGGCTTAATCACGTTTCCTGTGTATTGCTTCCCAGACTGATAACAGATTCAACAGACATTCAAATAAATAATCGGGTGAAACTCTCTCATTTTTAGAGACTTGCCAATTCACAGAAATTAGGACAAAACTCTTCCTCATTTTTGAGTTTCAAGAATTCTGGTGGCTGAGCTATTTCACTTCCAAAACCAAAATATTTCCAAAGCGGATATTTCTTTATATGGGTTGTTAATATTTCAAATGTTTTTAAAGACCACTGAAGAGAATATTTGTAGCTCCAGGTTGAACGATGAAGGCCTTGGGATTCTTTGAGCTTGGCTGTTTTCTTGCAGACGTTTCATTACCCATCTCGATAACATCATCAGTGCCAGAAGGGAAGAGGGGGTTTCCACTCTGTTTATATACAGGTAGTCCCCGACTTACAACAGTTCGTTTAGTGGCTGTTTGAAGTTACAATATCACTGAAAAAGTGACATGATCATTTTTCACACTAATGACCATGGCGGCATCCCCATGGTCATGGAATTTCCATTTGGATGCTTCGACAGTTGGTTCATATTTATGACGGTGGCCGCGCCCCGAGGTTACGTGATCCCCTTTTGCAGCCTTTTGACAAGCAATGTCCATGGGGAAACGAGATTCACTTAGTGACCTTGTTATTAATTTTAACAGCTTCAGTGATTCACTTAACAAACGTAGCAAGAAAAATGGGGGCAAAGCTCACTTAACAGATGTCTCCCTTAGCAACGGAAATTTCAGGCTCAGTTGCAGTCATAAGTTGAGAGCTACCTGTACAGCAGATCTGCCCTGTTGATATTGGTGGGAGTGTTTCTGGTAGGTCCCTGATGGGGATTGCTTGTTGTACAGCTTTTTAAATGAGTTTCTTCAGAGCTCCGTCCCTAATTTTCATCGTGCATCTTTACTTTACAAGAATCAAAGAACTTTGGAATCAGAATTTATTTTTGCCAAGTGTGTCTGGACACACAAGGAATTTGTATCCGGTGTACATCCTCTTTACCTACATCCATGCAACAAACAAACTGTGATTACAATCATAAGATACATTCCTAGTCATAAAGTACATTCATCTTGTCATGTAGATATAAGCTGCAATCAACAAGCCGCGATCTTAACCATGAATACAATCCCAATCATAAAGTACATTCATCATGTCGTCATGTTATCAAGGACAACCAACATGTCACGCAAAACACACTTCATCGTGTCACAAGACACCTTCTTCAGGCCATACGTTACATTGTTGTGATACAGTCCATTTTTTGTGATAGGTTTAGAACAGCTGTAGAATACCGAAAATCAATCGACAAGTCAAAACAGGGGTACTAAACGAACCAGTATTTTATAATGTAAGATCGGTCTTTATGGAAGAAATGTTTGAAAGCCACGAGGAAAGATCTCTAGCCGCAGCAGTGCTGCAAAAAAATAAATAAAACCTCCTTACAGAAATAACATTTTTCAACCTCGTTTTCTTGCTGGCTCGGAATAGCGGGGTGCTTGGTGCTCCGTTTCCATCCGGACCTTGTATCGTCCGTCGCTCATGGGTGATCTCTGGCTGTTTCCCCAAGAAAGGGACTAATTTTCACCTCAGATTCTTTTCCTCCTCGTTCTCTGGCAGGTTTGGTTCCAGAATCGGCGCTCTAAGGAAAGGCGCATGAAGCAGCTGAGTGCGCTTGGGGCCCGCAGACACGCGTTTTTCCGCAGCCCCCGCCGGATGAGACCGCTGGTGGACCGCTTGGAGCCGGGCGAGCTGATTCCCAACGGGCCGTTTTCTTTCTATGGAGGTGGGTAAGCGTGCAGGATTGGTCCCCCGGGGGATGGATGGAGATCATGCCGCGATGGCAGCCAAGAGATTGGAATTTTACGGTTCCTTTTGCTGCTGTTCTCCTAATTTGCACTTGGAGGAGCAGGGAACAATGGAAACCAAAATGCAGGGAGAGCAGATTTTAGCTTACGGAGCGCACCTTGCTTGCTGTACAGGTGGTTCTCGACTTACAACAGTTCATTTAGTGACCGTTCGAAGTTACAACGGCACTAAAAAGAAAAAAGGAACTCATGGCCATTTTCCACACTTATGACAGCGTCCCCACAATCCCATGATCAAAATTCTGAGGCGTAGCAATAGACTCGTATTGATGACGGTTACAACAGTGTCCTGCGGTCATGTGATCCATTTTTGCGACCTTCCTCCCCCCCCAGCAAAGTCCAAGGGGAAGCCAGATTCACTTAACAACCGTGTTACTAACTAAACGACTGCAGTGATTCACTTAAGAACCGTGGCAAAATGGGACAGAATTCACTTAACAGCTGCCTCACTTAGCAGCAGAAATTTTGGGCTCAATTGTGGTCATAAGTCAAGGACTACCTATACTATATTGCCAACAACTGTATCATGGAGAGAGAAAACCAGTTGCCTTGCCTCATAAAAAAAAAGGCTGAGAGATCCCCTGGCGCGAGCCAACAAAAAGAGAAAGAACTTGTGGCTCAGTGGCTGAGGCATTAGCCTCACACGCCATCCAGCTCAGGTTCGAATCCCATCCAGGGTATATGCCTCACTGATGAAAGCTAATAAGCTAGAAATGGCCATCCGAGACTCCCTTTCTTTCTTTGCCGGCTTGTAAAACCTTTTTGCTGTCTATAAATAATGCATCATGTAAGGAAGTCTGGTGGAACCAAGAAAGAGGGCCTTCTCCGTAGTGGCTCCCTTCCCTGTTGAACATCATCCCTACAGAAATAAGATCGGCCCTCACCTTGACACTCTTTTGAAAGGTCCTGAAGACATGGTTTTGCCAATAACCTTGAGGATGCCAAGGCGATACAGAGATCATCAAGCAATTGGTTTGATTGTTGTCACCAGAGGGATGTACTGGTAGTCCTCGACTTACGACAGTTATGACCCTTCAAAGTTGCAACAGCACTGAAAAAAGGGACATGATTAGAGACGTGAAGGCCTGGGAAAAAACGCAGAAAAATTGGGAGGGGAGGAACACTTTTTTTTCAGGTTTTTTTTTCCAAAGCTGTTTTTTTCTGGAAAAATATGTTCTTTTCCCATGATAAATAATATATCTAGGACACCATGTCATAGGTATATTATTTATCATTGGAAAAGAACATATTCCACACTCCTTTTTTCCCAATTTTTCCAAAAACTTTGAGAAAAAAACAGAAAAAAACCAGTTTCTCCCCCCAGTTTTATTGCAGGCCGTTTAAAAAGTTTTATTTCAGGCCTTTTCATCTCTATTTATGTCCTTCCCCCCCCCACACTTACGACTGTTGCAGCATCCCCATGGTCACCTGATCAAAATTCAGATGCCTGATAACTGACTCATATTTATGGCAGCTGTAATGTCTTGTGGCCCAAGGATCCCCCTTTTGCGACCTCCTGACAAGCAAATCAATGGGGAGGCCAGGTTCACTGTGTTACTAACTGAACAACTGCAGTGATTCACTTAACAACGGTGGCAAGAAAGGTCATCCAATGAGATGAAATTCACCTAACAACTGCCTCGCTTAGCAACAGAAGGACTACCTGTATTGGGGTTTGTATTGGGGTTTTATTTCTGTACACCGTCCATTGTCACTGTGCGTTGGGCCACCACATAAATTTAATAACAGACATTAATACAATTGAACGAGTCCAGAGGTATTTTACGAGAAGAGTACTCTGCTCCTCAGCCTGCAATAGAATACCT
>JANHFO010006815.1:198711-211666 GCA_032468095.1 Pareas carinatus | reverse complement strand
GAGACAGAGACAGAGACAGAGACAGAGACAGAGACAGAGACAGAGACAGAGACAGAGACAGAGACAGAGACAGAGACGGACGGACGGACATACAGACAGACAGATGGACGGACAGACGGATGGACGGACGGACAGATAGACAGAGACAGATAGAGACAGACAGAGACAGACACAGAGATAGACAGAGACAGACAGAGACACACAAACCTATAAGCACATAGGGACACAGAAAGTCCACACACACATGTATATGCAATTTTTGCAAATGAAAAATTATCTTTTCCAACTCAATTTTCTATGAAACTTACTTTTACCTCAACTCTAAATAAGCTTTACTATGATTTCACAATATCTTATCTTCAAGTAACTTCATTTAGCGCCTGAATTCAGACTGGAAATGAATTCAAAATGCTGACATTTCAGAATCTCTGAGAAAACAAATAACTGCCAATGAAGCAGGTTTTAAAGTTTTATATTCCAGAATCTGTATGTACTTTAACAGTATAACATTAGGTTTTATGAGTAGATTGGATGTATACTTGTGTGGGTGTTCAAAAATATTCTAAATCACTGCCAAAAGCAGACTTCCAATGTTTTGTATTGAATATAGCGCCTTTCTCATTCTAGCTGTGCAGCCAGCATCTGAAATAGTATCATAATCAATCCTTGGCAATATACATAGCAATACATTCTTAAATATTATGCCTTTTGAAGGAAAACTATATTTCTTAAGCAAAGAGCTCCAGGCTGTTTCAGTTTACTAGCTCTCAGATCCCAGTTTAGTCATAAAAATAGTAAGGTAGTTCGTTTATTTAGTAGAATATCAGGGACACTAAGAATTTTCATTGTCCTTTCACAACTTAATAATTTTGTTTGCATTAAAAGAGAATACATTAAGACATTAACTATCAAGTATGTATTGATTCTAATACCAGAAATTATGGGATCATTGCAGCATCATAAAATACCAAGCCTTTTGACTGCACGTAGAAATTGAGAATCTTGAAAAACCCCTGTTAAAGTGTTACTAAAAAATATGTCAACTTGTTTTCAAATGGCAGCCTATCTTCCTTTTGCTAAGGTCTAAATCCATATAGTTTTGTATCCCAGTATGTGCTATAGGGATTGCTGAAACTTAATTACATTTACTGTTACAAAAAAAGAGTTTATGAACTTTTGCCTTTAGGCAAAAATGTTTATTTCATTGCCTTTGCTATTCATCCTTTTCAACTCTATTGCCTTTGAACTCTTCAGCTGCACAGAGTTATCACCATGGTACAGAAACCAGGAAGTGTGCTCTCGAGATGCAGACCCCAAGTTGCAGAAAATGAAAAAAGCGAAAGATATAGGAGTCGTTATTTTGGCCACCCTTTGTGCTATTAAAATCTCATTTTCTGCCTATTAGAATGCCCTCTTACTGCTTATGCAGTGGTGATAGTCAGTGATTAGTGTGTAATTCAGTATAATTGTCTTTTCACTTTTCATTTGTGTCATTCCAAGCTTCCTTCTGTTTTTTTTTAACCCCACAGAGAAAGAGCAGAAAGAAAATAAAGCTGTTAAAATTCTCACATCCCTGAAGAGATTTCCTGATTGTAATTATAGATTGCTTCCTCCCCCCCAATTCTGTGACATTTGCTCAAAATTCAGTGGATACCTCTCCAAAACACCTGTGCTAAATCCACACTAATAGAATAAACTGCAGAATATTTTACCAGAAACTAATAATGTCAAGCTGGAGACTTGTGCCAGAAGTAGGAAGTTTAACCAACCTTTTCTGGCACTCAATTATCAAGGCAATTTATTAAGATGATCATCCAAGAAAAGCTCATGCAAATTAGGAAAACAATTATGTCCTTCAAGTCATTATAAGCTTCTTGAGAGCAGTAATACTCTTAATTTATGTATTCATAATTCGATTATAGCTCAGCTTAGTGTGAATTGCTCATCAGCTGAGGTAATGAGCAACCTACTCCTAAGGTTAAATTTAAACAGTACATATCTTTTTCATTATTTTCATGACAAAGGATCAAGACCAAAATCAATGACTCTGGAGTGTTGCTGGGTTCTTTTTTAAGAAAAAGGAAGGGAAATGAATATATATATATATATGTACATATATATATTATGGACAAGCACCACATCAAAAATGCCTGACAGCCGAATATAAGCAAAAAAGGGCTTTGGGATTGCATTATGAAACATTGCCTTAAACTAAATATAAGCTATGACTTTTGATTCTGTCAGTAGAAAAGGGAGGGGGAGGAAACTAGCAAACTAAAATCATGTGGCTTATATAAAGAATACTTTATGGTTTAAATTTGGCAAATCATTGTATGATGGCCTTGGGGAACAGACAATTTCGTTTGGTTATACAGCAAATCCTGTGTCTGAAAAAGCAGGACTGACCTGAGGTGAAAGGCCATTGCCAATGGCAGGGTTCATAGGATTTGAGGGCCCGGATGGAGGCACAAAGCTGTCTGTATAGCTGGAAAAGCCATGCCTTGTGCTTGGTAGGCAGTAGGCAGAGCTGCTATCTGGATTTGAAGGGAGGCTGCTTTGGTGTACCGTGCTTGGTGGAAGAGGCTGAGGTCGGTGAACTGTACTGCTTGGGTCTGACACAGCTGCAATAAAAAGGGACACAGGTATGAATTTCCTCATGTTGCCATTCAAAAGCCAACCCTAGATCATAGAAAGGATCACCTGACCAGTTCCCAATGTTCAAAACTATTCAGAGGTTGATTAAACATCATGTGTAAAAGCCATTGTATATTCTGTTTGGTTTAGCTTGTTCAAACTCAGCCAAGCTCATTCTCAGGTACACTTGGACTATAATGGAAGAGTAGGTTTTGGACACTGGAGTCATATTTTGTTTCCTACATGTCCTCCTTTCCCCTTTGCACTTTACTTCCTTACACATGTCTTGAGTCAGGAAAACCTTAGTTTTTAAAAAATAAATAAATGGTGAAAGGGAAGGAGAAATAGGAAGAAGGAAACATGGAAGGAAGTTCAAGACATGAGACCAATGACATTGGCATTAGAAGTGCACCTTGAGTTTTTGAAAGAAATTTATCAAACTGTTGAGATAACTGACATAGTATTAAAATATCAATCATCAAACTTTGGAGAAGAAGTCATTACTTTAGGAAATTCATAGATTGATCACTTTTAAGTGGTTCCAAGTAACTTTAAGACTGCATAAGTAAACTGATTTCCCTATGAGTCTGAAAGAACTCATGTTTAATTAAAGTACTTAGAGATTCTAACAATGGATTTCAAAACTCTTGAGTTTTTGCAGCTATAATTCAGAATTCTTTGTTTAGACAACAGAATCCATGACAACATCTGATTTTAAATTTTTTATAATAAAGCACATGATTGTTTAATAATGTTTCAGGACTCTTCAAATTCTGATCTGGCTTTTGTCTGCTCAAATATCATATCCAACTCTTGACAGAATTTATTCTTGGAGCCAGCATCAAATGTAGCATTCACCATTATAAAACAGTTACCTTCAGTGATAGACCAGAATGGGTTATTGAAACTGATCAAGCTACAATTCATAACTGTCCAAACATTTGGAAATACAATAGTCTTCATTCCTATCACATATCTAGAGTTTCTCCAAATGGAAAAGATGAATATCTGAAACTGATCTCCAGATTTCACCTTCTGTGTTAATGCTGATCCACTGAAAACAATGTAAACATTTCTGGAGAGGTAATTATAATGCTTTTCAGAGTTTCAGAACTGCAGAAAAATAAATAATACATCAAAGTAAAGCTCAAAATTTTCCAGTCTACCTTGTGGAATAGAAGTAGGCTGATAGGAAGATTCTGATAACTGATAAGTTGGCAGAGTTGGCATGGCAGTGGGTGGAAAACCTCCTGGAATCAAGTGATTAAAAGCCATCAGTTGATTGGCCCCAGCTTGTTTCCTCCATCTGGCTCGACGATTACTAAACCAAACCTAGAAATAGGTGAAAATATAGCAATTTGAAATGCATTCCGCATTTGTCAGACTGTATTGATAAACGTCTTACTTGCATTTGATTAGGTTATTTAATTAAAAGACTTATTAATGTTTTAACTAATTCAGGTCACTGTACATAGCTTAATGAGTAGAGTATGACCAATTATATTAATTATTAAAATATATCAACTTTACCTCAAAAGTTAATTACTATCCATAAAACTTTGTCTTATTTGCCTTGGTTTCAAGATGTCCCAAAGTTTCTTTTTTAGAAGGCAACTGAACTTTTCAAGAAGAAGGAGGAGGAGGAGGAAGAAGAAGAGGAGGGGGAGGAAGAGGAGGAGGAGGAGGAGGAAGAGGAGGAGGAGGAGATATTTCGCCATGTGTGTCAGGACACACAAGAATACAATCAAGATACATTCATAGTCAGTTTTAATATATAAGCATAATCATGTTCATATATATGCATAATCATGATCATTTGTATATATAGGCATATATAGGCATATATAGAGAGAGACAATATTCAAATACCACCAGTGGCTTACCAAGATGTCAGAAACTTGATGACCAAAAGAAAGGAAGAAAAGGAAACAAGGGATAAAGTGCACCCACTTAACACATTTTAATGGGAAATCTGTGCTGATCCGCCCTTCTATCTCTCTCCCTCTTTCACTGTCTGTTGGGCTCTCCCTCTGCTTCTCACAGAAGCCTCTCCTCTTCTATCCCCTTCTTTCTCTCAGGCTTGCCCCTCAGAATCTTCTCTTCTCTTTCTTCTTCTTCTTTTTTTCCCTCTCTCTCTCCTGCCAAAACGACCTCCTTTTGTATCCCCTTCTCTCTCTCCCCTCCTCATTTTTTCTTCTGGGTGAAGAGTCTCACCTGACTCTCTCACATCAATGAAGATGCTGTTCCTGGGGATAACACGCGCCTGGGTTACTGTGTTGCTGAGGCACTGGGGCGCAGAATGGGCACACTTGGTTCCAGCTGATCGGTGCTTCTGGCAGTGCTTCTGGCAGCACCAATCAGCTGGAGCCAAGCATGCCAATTCTGCACCAAGCAACAATACAGCAACATCAAATTTTTCCACGGGAATGTGCGGGGCTGCCTCTGCTTCAGCTTATACGTGGATGCCACATATCACCTACCAGGTACCAGCATACCACCAGTGGTATATGTACCACAGGTTGAAAAGTCCTGATCTAGATGACTGAAATCTACACAGACATTTGGTTTCAAGTTGTTAACTTGTCCCATATATAAGCTGCAGCTATTCTATTCTAGATATTTATTCTAATATCTTACAAAGGTAGCCTTATTCTTATGTGGACTGGTGTTAAGTTAGTTGTGGCATGTGAAAAAACCTGATTTGTGATTGTATTCAGTCTTAAATACACTCCATTAAGGTTCTTTTCATATTTATTCTTTGTGCTATGAAGATTCTTCTATTTAACTGAGCATTTTATTCTAGTTGTAATTATTATTTTAATTTGCCTGTCAATAGCATTCTATTATTCTATTCTATTTATTATTTTCATTTTTCTAATAAAAGTAATTATTTTTAATTAATTGCCACCTTTTTATTACATTTTCTCACTAAGAAAATTTGCCTTTTCTTAAAATAAAGAGAGACATTTTCATAATGTGTTTAAAGGGAACAATTATAGTGTAAAGAACATAACCATAAAATTTTCAATTCAGGACAAACTCTTCTGATTTCAGGTGATGCTTCACTTGTTCCCTACTAATATTTATCTCCAGTTGTGCTATTGCAGTAGATATAAAATATCCAAGTTATGATTTAAAAGATCATTCTATTTCTTTAAACCATGTTTTCCAACATTTGCCGTATTGCCTCAAGACATTTCTACTGTTGATATAAAAGACAAGATTGTGCACCACTATCATTCCATTTAAGAACTAGAAATTGAATCTTATTAATACAGAACAGCCCCCTTTATTGGTATACCATTTGCCGCTCTCTCGCCCTTACCTTCGTTTCATGACCAACCATTTCATCATGGCTAATTAAAGGGGTGGCATGCATATACTCCACAACAAAGAAAGTGCTGCTGTGTTTCCCTCTAAGTTTATGAAAAATGAGCCACTATTGAACACAGGCACTGAAACACATTTCTTTCTATTCATCCACCTACCCCATCTTTCAGCATACAAAGGCATGCCCTCCAGTTAAAAAAATGTTCTGGAAAATTAATTGGACCAATATGAAGGCTGGAGTTCCATTGCTGATGAAAATAAGCATAACAACAGCATAGCAATATTGGAAAGAGGCAGACTGATACGCATTCTTGTCCATGTCTAGGCCATGATTCTCTATATCTTTCAGTCATTTAGAGATATTTATTCCCCTACAATTTTCTAGCAAAGGCATTGTCAATCAAAGGCATGATCACAGGGATGATCTGAGAATAAGAACATCATAGTGGGAGGGGACCAGGCTGTGGAAGACACACACACAGACACATACACACACAGAGAGAGAGAGAAAGGGCTATGGGGTTTTCTCTGCAACATAATCACAAAGGACATAATGGGACACTTGCCATATTTTGTGTACTGGTGTGTGTTTATGTCCGTATGTATTTTTGTGCTACCTTTTTGATAGAATTGCAATAGCAAACTTCCTAATATTGTTTTTCCTCTGAGCCAAAATTCCATCATTCTCTCCTTGTCTTTTTTGTTCACATTCTTCCATCCTTTAATTTCCATTACTTCCAATCTTTTGCTCCCACCCACCCTGTCATTTCTTTCATGGCCACTGAACCAGCCTAAAATTAAATAAATACTTCAGATATACAGCAGTACAGCAAAGAGGGAGGTACATTTTCTGGCTTAAATTAGATGTGTCTCTATCAATGCACTGGTCTTTTGATTTGGTACGTATTTGGCATTCATCCTTGTAAAGCTCAGGCTCTGTTTAGAGGAAACTATCCTCTATTGTCTTGATAAATTCTCTTTTCAAACATTTTGCCTATTTGAATGAGAGATCTTGTTCCCTTAAAAGCACATTGGTAATTCTCTGTTTAGGATAAGGCAGTTGAAATGTCACGGCCAATTTCACGAAGTTAAGCCTGGGGGAAGAACCACAGCTTTGAAAGGATACCCAGCCAGCATCAAGGGAATAAGATCTTGCTTTGTCCAGTTATAAACTACTTCAGGAAAAAAAATGATAACAAAGGGAAAATGTAATTATTGGGAAATTGAGTTGGAAATCATCTGCAAGGTCATCTAGTCTGTTCCATTCCAAAACTGAATATATTGGACTGATACATCCAAACCTATTAAAATGCCAGTACTATTTTTCTCTGCGAATTTTGCTATAGCTCACTGCAATTCACTGTTAAGAAAAACATTTATCTGATCATGCTGGCTGTGGAATTCTGGGAGTTGAAACACTGCCCTGAACTATAAATAAGACATTGCTTAATTGTGTTCGTGCGTTTTCATTATATGAAATATATTTAAGATCAGAAGCTTAGATTTCTGATGCGTGACTAGAACTTAAATATCCAAACTTAAATATCCAAAATGTGCACAGAGAAATTGATAACGCTTTCTGACACAGTGATGACTTGTGGCAAGAATCAAATGGTCATCACTAAATGTTTATCATGGAAATATTATGACAAAACCAAAAACATTTCACAGCATAAACTCTCAAAATGCTTCTCTGTAAATTTCAGTGCCAAATATTCACCTGATATCAAAGACTGAATAATGTTGAATAAAAGTAGTCCTTTTTTCAGTTCAAGGTTACAGTGGTGCTAAAAACCAATCACTTATAATCAGTCCTTACACTTAGAATATTGCAGCTGTCCCCAATTCATGTGTTCACTGTTTGCCACCTTTCCAGGAGGGGTTCCAACAAGCAACCCCAAAGCATGAACCCAGATTTGCTTAATAACTGTGTGATTTGCTTAACAACAATAGCAATTTGCTCAATAATTGCAGCAAAAGAGGCCATAAAATTGTGCACAACCTACTTATTTACTATCCCTTGCAACAGAAACTGCAATTCAAATTGAAGTCGTAAGTTGAGGACTACTTTTTATTGGTCACTTGGTGTTTTGAATTTGACAATTGACAGACAATTGTTGAAGTTTTAAAAGGAAGAATATTTGGAAAGAATATTTGTCACACTGGCTATCCCAAACACCTATCCCAATCTTCTTGCTGCAGCAATTTACACTGCTATATTTTTAGGATTGGTTGAAGTGCTTATCCCTTATTCCAAAAACATCTTTACTCAACAGCATTTGGCTGCATTTATTTGTTCAGCAATTCAGTTTATACAGTATTTTTATTGGGTTTTTTTCCTAACAATTCCAAATCTCATTACAATCAGATTAATATATCTATCATTATAATTTTATGTACATACTTTCTTACCTACCTCTGTTTTAGCTATATTCCCTGGTTTATACCAGTGGTTTTAAACCTGTGGTCTGCGTACCCCTAGTAGGCCATGATGTCATCATAGGGGGTCTGCAAAGGCTTGAAGAAATGTTATGATTTAAATCTTAAGTCTTGGGGACCTGTGGCCATGGTCTGTGACCACAAAATATATTTGCCATGGTGAAGAAAAAGTTGAGAACCACTGGTTTATACATTTGCCACCATTAATGTGAACCTTTATGTAACACTGAACATATTTCAAATAATAGCCATTCAGCAAATGCAGCCTTTTTTAAACTCCTGCTTACTAGCAAGTAACTTTATTCTGGCTGAAATTTAAGAACTTCCTTGTATGAACTGAAATATTTATGATTGCAGAAGCACCAAGATTTAAGAAGAAATGTGTCTTTGGACATACAGAGAGTCATTGGAGGTATGGTGGTTGAGAAGATAGAGTCAAGAGCTCCCTGGAGTTCTCTATATCGATAGTGCAAAGTACAAACAAGTGGCACTTAAATTCCCAGCTCTTCTTTTAATTTACCATTGATTGATTGGGGTTGTTTCTCCCTTTCTTTGTGCTGTTTTAAGGGAAAAGTCCATATGTTCTACACAGTAGAAAATTTGCTAGACTGGAGATCACAGGAATGAGTGTGAGATACAATGTGTCCCAGGGGAACCAAAGAAACCATAAGGAATGTAAAATGTCACAGGGTTAAAGCCACATTAAGACAGCTGTTATGTTAATGAGACTCCTGCTTTTCTTGTAGCTGTGAGTCACTGCATTAGAAAAATATGAATGTTGATGGTCCCTTTTAAGTATGCAAATATTTAAAGTAAGGAGTTCAAATTTGCGGAGATTTTTAGTAGTTAATATTTAGGCATAGTCAATTTAATTTTTGGTTTTAATATGCAAACATGCAAATATTTTTAATGATCTCTATGTATTTAGCTTTTATACCTTCAATTTTAAAACTAAAGTCCATCAAATGCGTTTCAGAATATAAATCATGCTGGTTTTCATACCTTGATCAGTTACCTAAATAAATTATGCATCAAATGTAGGGTCTGAAAAGTTTCTTTCAGCACTACAGAATGTCCTGATAACTCCTCAAAATAAAGCACGGTCTTGCAACATAACATCTCACCAAGGAAAACAATATTTATAAAAGAACCATTTGTTCCCCCACACAACTAATAGAAGAAGGCTGTTTGGCATGCTTAGGGTGATATTCACCTGAACCCGAGCCTCCGTGAGTTTAGCTCTTTGTGCAAGTTCCTCTCTGGTGTAAATGTCAGGGTAATGAGTCCTCTCAAACGCTCTTTCCAACTCTTCTAATTGTTCTGCTGTGAAAGTCGTTCTGCTTCGACGTTGTTTTCTCTTCAGTGGCAAATCTGGCTCAGAATCAATGTCAGAACCTTCATCTGATTGCTGTGTTGAAGCTACCAAGCAAGCAAACAAGCAATGGAACAATTAGCATTGGACTGGGAGAGCAGGAGAAACTAAACAATAAGCAATCATGGGATAAATTAATCTTAGAGCATGCATATTTCCTTCAAACGACTGAATAATTATTTATAGAAACTTCAGAAAATACAACCATTTTTCTTCTTTCTGGAATATCTGTAGGCACAGATTGCAATTTTCTTACAGGGCTTATTTATTCAAATATATTCAGCATATTTTTCTCCGGTGACTGCAAAAGTTTGAAACCTGAGCCATGCAAATTCTAAGTCTGCTGTAATTAGTCCAGTAAATTTGTATGGCCTTGACTCAAACCAAATAAACAAAAGTTCTCATATATTTAAATGTTCAAACATTTGTGAGTTCATTGCTAAGGCTGCTGAAGAGGCTGCCTTAAGTGAAGGAATCCCTGCCAAAGACTTCCCACTTAAAATGAAAAATGGGTTTTTATTATCAGTGAACTACAGTTGCCTTTCCAGCTCTGAAATGCCACTTAGTTCCTCCATGCATTGTTCATGGTTTCACCATAACTTACTAAAATTGCTACTTTGACACAATGCATTAAAGCATTAATTATAATTTTCAAATTATAATGGTTTAGTTCTAAGCTGGAATCTTAGAAAACACATTAGAGTTTACCATGCTGAATAAACTTAGCCAATGGTTTCAACTCTTATCTTCTATAGAATTACTCATTTTTGTCTTAATGGATCCTTAATACTGAAAGCTCAAACAGGAATGAAAGATTAAAATTAATTCATCCCAAACTAACATCCATATTTAGTATATTTGCATAGAAACGCATGCCTTAGAACAATATAAAAATACAAGAATATAATACATGGTCTTCAGATTAATTTGCAGTTTATATTTTGCCCAATTGTGGCAACTAAATAACTATTGGATGAACTCGGCAGCCCTTCCAGCACTAATACCCTCATCAGCCCCTCTATTACTAGAATACAAATTTTAGATACATTCTAATCTAAATTGCAATTTTCTTCAGTTCTAAAACCTTTCTTGCTGTTGTGCTTATTGCCCAATCATCTCCATCAGTGTTTTTCAGCATTGGCCACTTCAAGATGTGTTGACTTCAGCTGGTGAATTCTGGAAGCTGAAGTCCACACTACTTAAGTTGCCAAAGCTGTACGTAAGGGAGCCATTCCTCCATGACTTTGGTTAGAGTACTGTTCTAAATATATTCTTGCTGCACTTTGGACTTTAATCTTTGGCAAGTGGATTTCTGGGTCCAGAGGATTCCCATTAACTTGATACAGAAGCTAGTAGTTAGCACACTGAAAAACATCAGACATGATTGTGTAGCAGAGAAAAATTACAAAATTTGCTAGAATAGGGAAATACATCATTTTTATTTATCTATAAGTGCCAGCATTTTCTTGGAATCAAATTTTCTGGAAAACTATATCTGTGATATAGCTTTTTAAAATTTGAATTGAGGGATTCATCATAGGCTGAGGAAGTCAATACAATTCATAGAAATAAATGCAAGCTGAGAAAATGAGATTGTGAATTCTAGTTCCTCATCTGTTTGCTGGTGACTTTGATTCTTTGCCTAACTAAGTCTATCTTCCTGGTGATTAGGAAATGATGGTGCCCATAGAAGAGTAGATGGACTATATACAGATGGATGTACAGTAGGTGATATGTCACATGCAAACTAGATGAAGGGAAACCCAATCTCTGGTCATAGTTACAGTTGTTCTCCCAGATGGAAAGTTTCTGACCAACTATTGATCTGGCTTTTTGCACACTCGTACAAAATGTAAGCTCAGTGTAATTATTAGTAAATCTTTGTTGCCAAAGTTTAATTATGGCTTGACAGTGTAATCAGGAGGGAGCAGGTAGGAGGTTTGTGGTCCCACACCTTGTTCCCAGATACTTTGGCTGGAGATGGAATGTAGATAATATTACAACTCTTCTTTTTGCTTTCTACATGATTGTGTATCACTCTGATATGTATGTATATTATGTTGGGGTCCTAGATCAGTTTGGGTATGCTTTCTTACTATATGCCATATGAAAGGTTTATATGCACTACAATAGTTTATATGCATGATTTATCCCTCTTGCCATGCATTTTTCCTGGCTGAAAAGATGATCCGAGGTTATTCCTAAATATAGTTTTCTTAGGGATCTATATATTCTAATCAACATGATGGAAAACCTAGGGGTTCATCATCATTATGGCAAATACATAAGGACCCAATTCTGCTTGTCTTTATTTGTTTGTCTGTTTATTTGTTTGTTTAAATTTCTATACCGCCCTTCTCCCTGAAGGGAAACCATTAAAGCTGTTTTCCCGCTCAAGCATTTAGGTCCAAGTTCCCCTTTGACAGTTTTTATTATTGTATTTGGTTGCCATTTTATATGTTATATTATTTGAGGGACTGCTTCTCCTGGTAGGAGAGACCCGATAGGAGAGGCATGTGCCCAATCCCATCTGCTAGGGAATGCCAGCAGGCAGAACTCATAAAAAGAATCTTTACTGTCAAAACGTCATCCCCTTCAGGAGATCAGACTGGCCTTAACCCTTTTCTGACTTTTTGTTAGGCCTTAAAGACTTGGTTTTGACATCTGTTTGTGGTAGAACCTGTGACTATTTTGATAGTTGTTGATAGGGTATAGCCTGATAGCCAGGTATACCCTGGTTATAGATTGTATAGATGCTTTTATTGTGTGTGTGTGTGTGTGTGTGTGTGTGTTGTTTTGTATTGTATTGCATTGTATTTGTTGTATCTTTGATTTTTAGGGGGGCTGCTTAGCTGCTGTGAGCCATACATTTGAGAAGGGAAGCCATATAAATTGCAATGAAAAATAGATATTTTGAGCTTTTAAAATTATTACTAGATTTTTATTCTGCCTTAGTTTATTGTTTGTTTGTTTGTTTTTTGTTGGGAGCTAAATTATTTGAGCTGGATAACCTTACAAATCTACTAAATGCAAATAAATAATAAATACAATTAGCTGGAAACAAGTCACCCACAGAATTCAATGATATCCAATTCTCTAGCATATGTTCTCAAATAAGTTGAAAGACGGCTGGAATGCAAATACAGAACAAATTCAATCAAGCACATTGAAATTCTTTTA